>OZ024828.1:62801644-63045884 GCA_964016985.1 Anodontia alba
ATTGTCATATTTAGGCAGGGACCAGATTTTCACTTCGAGATAAGCGGCTATTCGAGATATGCGAGGTTGAGATAACGAGAGTCAACTGTTCCATAAATGAGTCGGCGCACAGCATTTCTGCAGGATTGCTTGTGCACCAAGCGAAGACTCAGATCAGTCTGCGATTAGCGCAGTCTGATGAGAGTCTTCGATGTCCAACTGAAGATGATTTGGATCCTTAGCTATCCACAGAATATCCTGTTAAGACTCTGATCAGACTGCGTCCGTGCGTGCACATGCATTCTTGTAGAAAATGCTGAGCCCCGACTTAAAGTTCATTAATCATTGGAAAGCAGTTGGTATGTTTCATAAACCCCCCACCCCCATCCCCTCCAAAAAAAGATTCATTTAATTTCCCTATGTCAAGACTTTGAATATTGTTTTTATGTGTTTGTTCAGCATATGAGGCATCAGATTAGGTTAAATGAACGTTTACCCGAGTACAAAATCCCATGATAAGTGGAAGTTGTTTTGTTCGCATATAGTCCTGGCCTGCTCTGATTTCTTTGCAAAGATACCTAGGATGCACACAGTACTTACGTTTCATCCTTCGATTTGATTAACTCTTTATCATTCGTTCGCCGTATGATCTCCCAAAAAGGACTGAAATACAGCTAAAGGGGTGTTTGAAGAGTGCCAAATTAATACAGTCAACCCTCTATATAGCGACACTCGATAAAACGACAAAATTCGTTCTAATACAAATATGACTGACTGAAAACCTTCAATCAAGATCTAACAGTAAGCATAAGTTATGCAAGAACAAGAGTGCCAAATTAATACAGTCAATCCTCTATATACCGACACTCGATACAACAACAAAATTCGTTAAACACTACAACCTCTTTATAACACGGTTCGTTATAACACGGTTTTGGATATAACACGGTTCAAAGATGGATCTCAAAAATGTATAGATTATATTGAAAAATGACCATAAATGGTCATTTTTCAATATAATCTATACATTTTTGTTTGGATATAACACGGTTGTTTAACTAACACGGTTTATGCTATGGACCCGAACAATAGTGTTTTAAAGAGGACGTGGTGTAATTATAATATGACTGGCACAAAATCTTCAATCAAGAGGTTACAGTAAGCGTAAGTTATGCAAGAGCATTGTACTTAATACTTCAAGGAACATATGTTTTGGGTATTTATTAGAATCGCCCTCCTACATCGGTTTGTAATTTGGAGCTGCACCAGAGATAAACATCACGAAAACATGCCTATATAATTTCGACCCCATTAAACCCCACTTTTATATAGTAAAACTGGGGTTTACATGGGTATACATTATTTTTCTTATTTTGCTAAAAAAAACAGACTGTGGGTACTCGTTAGAACCGCCTCGCTAACGAGTACCCACAGTCTATGTTTTTTTTAGCAGAAATTAAAAAAGTATCAGAATTTTTTATCTGAAAATTTTCCTTTTTTGGTTATAAAAATTCCAATATATTTGAATAGGCCTGTTTTCGTAATGGGTCGAAGTTTCGCGCCAGTAAAACTAATGTTACGCCCCATTTAATTTTTCTGCTGTCTATTCTAAAGCAAAATACGAAAAATAATGTATACCCCTGTAAACCCCAGTTTTACTAGATAAAAGTGGGGTTTAAGGGGTCAAAATTATATAGGCATGTTTACGTTATGACTATAAATTAAACCTTCCTGGGCTTGCTGTTGCAGATGGGTTGCTATTTATACCCAGTGCAGTTAAGATACAATACAAGTCCTATACCTCAAAAGTTGGTGATTCTACAAAAATGGAATGTTGTACAGCATCATGAACTGATATGTACACGTTATGTCGATCTACGGACTCGTAAAACCTTGTCTTCTCAAACATTTCTCGAACACCAGCTGAAAATAATAAAACTATAGTCTTAAATGAAAGAGTGTACAAATGTGTCAGTATATTCTAAAAGTCTAAAAGTCATGCTTTAGTATTTAGAGGTAGGCGGTTGAAAGATAACTATTCTCTTGGCTAATTCAACCTTAGATACTATTCTTATTTTTTCCCAGAAAAAAATCTTCGGCATTTCATGCAACCTGTCTTCTAACGATTTATCTTAACAGACTATGCTTTCACTAATAATAATTGTTGTTTTATGTAATTACGATAGTTTATTCTACTGACCTTTCTAAGGCGGTGGTCCCGGTGTTAGTCTTACTCTTTGTTGCTCTATGGTTTATTCTACGAGGCAATTTGTTTTAAGTCTTGCCTTGTGTTATTTTGTTCTTGTGTTTTTCAGTCCTTTTAGCATTGCTATTACCTCGCTTTGGGAAGAGAGAGCTAATCTTAGTGCTTTTCGTACGTTTGTTCGATTTGCGCTTGTTTGGTTTTGTCTGTTTCCTCTTCCTAACTGATGTCTGGTAAGGGCTGTGGCTTGTGATTGTGGACTTTTCTGTTACCTTTTTTAATTGTGTTTAATTGATTTCAATGAAGCTTTTAAGTGTATTTAAATAATATTTTGAAATTATTACCATAGTTTACTTATTTCCATCTATTTTAATTAACTCCCAGCTGATATATAGTGTAGTTGTCACTATCACAATCTCTTTAAACCACTATAATGAGCCGTTAAGCCAGAAAGCGTATCTTCTGACATGTGACCTTAAAAAAACATTGTGTACTTGGCCATCTAAAGTGAAGATTCTGATCAGACTGTGCGAATGCACAGGTTGATCTGATTCTTAGCTGAGCGCATATATCCAAATGTACAATTTCTGACGTTGCAGCTCAAATGATGTGATTACTGAGTTGTTTAAAACAATACAAACAGTTTATATCTAAACTTAGAGATGTAAGGTATATAACATAAAATTCGGACAGACAGGCCTGTGTAGATACAATGATTTCCATTTAGCCAGTATATCAATGTAATAAGGAGATACGGTGTTAACTATTCAGAGCAATTAAGACAGTAACCCAAACTTATTACCTTTACACTTGGCAAGGAACACTCTTACACCAATGGCTTTATACTCAGCAATTGTCTGGAAAAATACGATGCGTATGTTAAAATACTAAAATAAAACAAAAAAAAAAAATAACAGATCAAACAGGTAAATTGACGAGGATAGTACGATTATTCCTAATAAATACAAACTATATCTAGCTTACACACACACACACACACACACACACACACACACACACACACACACACACACACACACACACACACAAATCAGGTCAATGATCACTGATGAGTCGTGTTTTACTTAAAAAAAACAACAAAAAAAAAACACACACACACACACACAAAAAAAAAAAGCAACAACATTCAAAGACGTTTACAATGGAATTAAGCAGTATCTTTATACATTTACTGTTAAAAGTAAAACTTATAAAATTACTTTACTAATTTCAAACTCGTATTTAAAGACATTAAATGAAAACGAGTAAATGGAGTTAAATACAATAAAACTTTAATCACTCGAACGCCGATGATACGTTTTGCGTGGCTGATTTGAACTTTGTCCCTAGGAAATTTTTCCAATAGCTCGAAAAAACACATACTTTGGGGGGAAATTCTATTTTTTATGAAACTGTATGTTGTGCGCGCTCATGAGAAGCGCACCATCGAGGCGATTCTACCAAGTATACTCCACTATACTCAAAAGACATCCCTAAAGTATACTATTGCCTCCTGGTCTGGCGCTCCTTGTCTACAATAACTTCCATGGACCCAAAGATGCTCGAGCCATGGAAGTCTGCTTCTGTACACAATGTGAACTTACTGAAGTGAGGACCTTGACTCCCATTGTGTCAACAAATCCCCAAGACGAACAGTCTAGTATGATGGTATGGAAGTCGCAATCAGGTGGACACTGAACAGGCGTTGATATAACGTTTATCGTCACCTCATCAGCAGGTTCCTTAACTGGCTTAGGGATCTCACGTTCCAAGCCCCCAGTGGAATCAGTCTACAAGAACAGTAAAGAGCGCTACATGATCGTTTTTTAGTCTTCGTTGTACGTTGTACACTATAGACAGGATTATAAAATGGCAAGTCACACGAGACTAGAGATAGTCTACCAAAATTACACTCAAAGCTGTAGGGGTGCGAAGGATGTTAAACTTATACATCATTCCTCATAAAAAGACTCAATCTTCCGTTCTTGGAACGGAAGGTGTTAGGTAATTGTATCGATTCCTGATCGTTGCCTTCCTTTCAATTCAATCAAACAGAGTCTGTTATTTTTGTTTTTGATTTGTTTGTATTTCCTAAAGAGTTCTATTTCGGAATATGCTCCTGATTTGCAATTCTTCTTTGTTCGTCATCACGAAAACACGCCTATATAATTTTGACCCCCTTAAACCCTACTTTTATATAGTAAAACTGGGGTTTACAGGGGTATACATTAGCTTTCTTATTTCTGCTCAAAAACATAGATTGTGGGTACTCGTTAGAACCGCCTCGACGAGGCGGTTCTAACGAGTACCCACAATCTATGTATTGAGCAGAAATATGACAAATATCAGAGTTTTTTATCTGAAAATTTTCAATTTTTGGATAACCATGTCAACAGAAATTTTCTATATATTTGAATAGGTGTGTTTTCGTAATGGTGCTCGGTGGTTTCATGTACGAGCTCCTATTGCGTTTGTTTTGTCATTGTGTGTGTGTCCCACCTTTTCTTCTTACGGTGCTCGGGAAGATTCATTACAAAAACACCCTATTCAAATCTATTGAAATTTTTACAACCAAAACAGGAAAAAAATCAGATAAAAACTTCTGATATTTTTCATATTTCTTCTCAAAACATAGATTATGGGTGCTCGTTAGAACCGCCTCGGTGAGGCGGTTCTAACGAGTACCCACAATCTATGTTTTGAGAAGAAATCAGAAATATAATATGTACTCCTGTAAACCCCAATTTTTTTTATATAAAAGTAAGGTTTAAGGGGGTCAAAATTATATAGGCGTGTTTTCCTGACGGTACTTCGCGGCTGTGTCATTTCCTATGTATCGTTACTTCTATTTTACGATGACCACATTAACATAGAAAATATATTGTGATCAAAACCAAGCTCAAACAAAACAACAACAAAAACAAAGATTCGGGATTCTACCAAATCAATCTATGTATATAAGTACATGTTCATAATGGGTCATTACTGGACACATAGCAATCACGAGGGAGGAATTGGTAATGTTTAATTTGGTTTTAGGCGTACAGATAATAAATATGCACGTATAGGTGGTCTTTGAGGTCTCCGCGAACGCCTATGTACATGACCTAATAACAGCTATAATATTCAGTCAAAATGGAAGCCATTGATAAATGAAAAAAAAAAAACAGCTGTAAAATGACAACATTCATGACTGTGACACTTTCTAGGTTCTTTGTGTTTATTTTTTCTACTATTTAGAACCCAGAGAAAACATTTTTGGACTTTTGTTGCTAGAATTTGTATTTGTAATGAGTGTTCGCCAAAACTTATTATATTTCATAATTTTCTGTCTTTTTAGGCCGCCATCTTCTTGCTTTTCCACTTGAAAATTCTATAGCTATTTATTGATCAGCAATGTGAGTAAAGAGGCCTTATGTGATATGTGACCAGTGAAAAAGGCTAGCCCAGTCGACCGTTTAGTCAGACCAAATTCTTCATTGTTCACCAATACATGTATTTTCTTTAGTATCTGGTGATTCTGTAGGTAAGTAGCGGAGGCACTGATCTCTACGGGCTGATCTGAACCCGGTTGTTTATAACATAACAAAGATGTTAGCTAACGTGTCGTTTGAATTTCCATTACGAAAACACGCTTATTCAAATATATAGAAAATTTCACCTCCAAAAACTCGGCAAGGCGGTTCTAACGCGTACCCACATTCTATGTGTTTGAGCAGAAATAAGAAAAATAATGTATACCCCTGTAAACCCCAGTTTTACTATATAAAAGTGGGGTTTAAGGGGGTCAATATTATATAGGCATGTTTTCGTGATGTATTTTGAAATGTGGCAAGTGATTTGATAATTTTTCTGAAAAAAAAAAAAATATGAGTAACTAAGCTTCTCACATTTATTGCAGCAAAATATTAATTTATTTGAAAATTCATTGGCTACAACTGTTAACAAGTTTGTCATGAACGAGCTCGTTAAGCTTACAATGTTTTAAATAACTGGGCTACGGACATTTGCTATCCGCATATGCAATATGGAACTTCGTTCCTATTGCAGGTTAATGTGACAAAATGTACTTTCTGACATATGAGGCCAACGTAGACTGAAATCAGCCTGAGCAGTCTGATCAGAGCCCTCTCTGTCCACATGAGGAAAATGTGCCGGTTGATCTGAATCTTCGCTTGGAGCGTATGTCCGTGCATTGTAGGTACGTTTTCGGATGCTGCAGCTAAATACATGCGTGAATACGCAGTCAGATCTGAATTAGTCTGAATTATTCTGAATTCATACACTCAGGGAAATTGATAGACTTACGGCTACAGTCAACCCTCTTTATACCGACACTCGATACAACGACATAATTTATTATAATGACAATTTGAATGTCACGAAACCTTCGCTGAAAAAGTGAAGGTTAATGAGAAATTATGCAAAAACATTGCATAAAATCTTCAAGCAACATATGTTTTGGATATTTGTTAGTATCGCCTCAGAGAGCGATTCTAACAAATATCCAAATCACATGTTCTATGAGAAAATAAGAATAAAACAAGGCCTTTTCATACATATCATTCTGTCCATTTAGGATTCTTTACAACAACAAAATCATTATAATGGCAACATGTTTTGAAACAAATGCTGTCGTTGTAGCGAGGGTTCACTGTATTTTGTAAACGAGATCCTGTGTGCCTTCATGCACACCGAAAATATAAGTGAAGATAACCAGGAATTGCTGCAGTCAAGAAGCACAGCTTTCCCCATTACGAAAACACGCCTATTTAAATATACTGAAAATTTTACCACCAAAAAATGAAAATTTGCAGATAAAAAATTCCGATATTTTTCATATTTCTGCTCAAAACATAGATTGTGGGTACTCGTTAGAACCGCCTCGTCGAGGCGGTTCTAACGAGTATCACAATCTATTTTTTAAGCAGAAATAAGAAAAATAAATATCATATTTCTGCTCAAAACATAGATTGTGGGTACTCGTTAGAACCGCCTCGTCGAGGCGGTTCTAACGAGTACCACAATCTATTTTTTGAGCAGAAATAAGAAAAATAATGTATACCCCTGTAAACCCCAGTTTTATTACATAAAAGTGGGGTTTAAGGGGGTCAATATAGGTATATTTTCGTGATGCAAGGCACCAAAGGAAGGAGACACGAGGAACAAGTAATGACAAAACAAACGTAACATTGAAACCACCGGCGCATAAAACAAAGAAGAACTAAAACAGAGGTACTAAGCCTATTCTGAAAAGGGGTTTACTTTGAAAGGAAACACTGCCCCCAAGGTGAGCAAATGTGCTCTTTCTTTTTCCTAGACCCCTTTCATGAAGAAAGGCAAAACAAATACAGTCGACTCTCATTATCTCGAAGGAATTCTCTGAGGTACTTCGAGGTATCCGTACGTCGACATATCAGATTAGCAGAATAGAGGAAACAATAACTCAAACAACCACTTTTCACAAATGATTATGTAATTTGACACCTGAAATTAGAGATATATTGAAAATACTGTGGAAAAGAGGAGAGAGTGTTCCTTAGGAGGCAATTTCTCCTCTTTTCCACAATATTTTGTTACCTGATTTTAGATTTTCAAATTTGAACAGGGATCTGATTTTCACTTCCAGATGAGCGGTTATTCGAGATAAGCGAAGTCGAGATAAAGAGAGTCTACTGTATGACAGAGATGCGTCTCTTGAAAATAAATCCATCCTCTTTAGTTCAATTTTAACATGTCTTGGCTAATTTACCTTAAAGCTTCCTTGCAAAGTTTTCTTTGATAATCGTTTTTCTCGCTTCTTCTGGGTAATCTTTAAAGTTCTAGGATTGAGTGTGAGTTTATACAAGTTGGCTCTGAAATGCTCAGTGTTTACAAAGAAGAGAGAATATTCAAATCTGAAGATTTTAACGCCTTCAACTTCTCTTGCCTGAAATTAAAATAAATACATAAAAGCAATTTGCAATCTTATTTAACGTATGTTACACCTTAACTTTTACTGGCAAAATGTAAACAAATGTCTATTTAAATACATGTAGTTCTATTCTAAGTTGTTGGTTTTGTCAAATAGTGAGGTATAAATGACAAACTAGATAACAGAAAATGTGATCAAAAGGGAGGCAATACTCACAGCCCTACCGCGCTATGAAAGAAAAGAGGAAAAGGATTTGCAACATTACACGACAACACAAAACAAGACTTCCAATGAAACCTTAAAAACAAGAGGAATCAAAATAGAAATACCGTCTTGTATATACTTATATTTTTTTCTAAAACAAGTTATCGGTATCAAAATTCTGGCAAAGCACTTTCTAAATTTTATAGTCAACACCTAATTAATTTCTAAACATAATTTTGGCATAATATCATGAAAACATACCTTTATAATTTTGACCCCTTAAACCCCACTTTTATATCGTAATCCTGGGGTTTACAGGGGTATACATTATTTTTATTATTTCCGCTCAAAGACATAGATTGTGGGTACTCGTTAGAACCGCCCCATCGATGCGTTTCTAACGAGTACCCACAATCTATGTTTGGAGCAGAAATATGAAAAAATATCAGAATTTTATCTGAAAATTTCCATTTTTTGGTGGTAAAATTTCAGTATATTTGTACTACCTGTCTTGATTTGTTTATTCTCCCTCTCGGTGTCATTGCATAACGAAAACATACCTATATAATTTTGACCCCTTAAACCCCCTTTTTTACATAGTAAAACCGGGGTTTACAGGGGTATATATTATTTTTCTTATTTCTACTCAAAAATATAGATTGTGGGTACTCGTGAGAACTGCCTCGGCGAGGCGGTTCTAACGAGTACCCGCAATCTATGTTTTGAGCAGAAATAAGAAAAAATAATGTATACCCCTGTAAACCCCAGTTTTATTATATAAAAGTGGGGTTTAAGGGGGTCAAAATTATAAAGGTACGTTTTCGTGATGCAAGGCATCAAAGGAAGGAGACACGAGGAACAAGTAATGACAAAACAAACGTAACATTGAAACCATCGGCGAATACAACAAAGAACTAAAACAGAGGTACTAAGCCTATTCTGAAAAAAAATTAGTCTGAAAGGAAACACTGCCCCCAAGGTGAGCAGATGTGCTCTTTCTTTTTCCTAGACCCCTTTCATGAAGAAAGGCAAAAACAAATACAGTCGACTCTCATTATCTCGAAGGGACTCAGAATATCAGAATTTTATCTGAAAACTTTTAAGTTTTTGGTGGTGAAATTTTCAATATATTCAAATAGGCGTGTTTTCGTAAGGGGGAGTCTGTGTTCTGTGATTGTGGCGCTTTCTGGACATCTTCTATAATAGTTTTGTAAGCTGTTTTTGGTTGTTCAAAAATCATAGACAATTAAAATGATATATATTCATGCTTGCATTCTGTATATGTAATGAAAGTTATCTTTATTCATATTAAATCAAATATACATACCTCCTTGTAAACGTTAATATCTGTGTAAATATCTGTACCTGGTATTTTGCCCAGTAAGCATGTGTAAGGTCTAAAATTAAAAATTCAATAAAACAATAAAATAATTGACTTGTGTTTTTGTGCATTACAAAACTTAATCTCGAATAAACCGATAAAACACACACACACACACACACACACACACATACACACACACACACACACACACACAAGTAACAAAACAAAAAAAAACAAGTTAAAGTGTTATCTCCTGATTTGTTACAAGTTTAACAGTTAACGGGATTTTACTTTACTTTCAGGGGAGGCAACTCTGTCAAAATATTGTCCCCTTCGGTCAGGTGTCTATCTTAAAATGAAAGAATTTGCTTTTCTTCCTTTTAGATTTGACACATAAGGGGTTTATCGTGAAGAAGCAAAACACGAAGTCAAAAAGATGTTCTGATCTGACAGCAAGAATTCGCAGGCTGATCTGAGACTTTGCTGTCTGCTAATGCCATAATCACTGTTTTCGTGCTGCAAAACATCACGAAAACATGCCTATATAATTTTGACCCCCTTTTATACAGTAAAACTGGGGTTTACAGGGGTGTACATTATTTTTCTTATTTCTGCTCAAAAACATAGATTGCGGATACTCGTTAGAACCGCCTCGGTTTTGAGCAGAAATTTGAAAAATATCAGTTTTTCATCTGAAAATTTTCAGTTTTGGAGGTGAAATTTTCTATATATTTGAATAGGCGTGTTTTCGTAACGAAAGGTAAGAGAAACCTATATCTAGCAGTGCATAATATACTGACCGTTGACTCCTAGCAACAACTGTCACAATACCATATATAACAGCCACTGCAAGTCCGTAATCCACGTCCAGCAAAACAGTGGCTCCAAATGAAACGACCCAAACCGACTGAAAATTAGACAAAATATCTTTCGTCTTAGAACCAGCATTGCGAATATCAGGTGATCAACGTAAAGTAATGAAATTAACTAAATACTTGTACAGCATCTATTATTCAAACTGCACCTTAATTGGCAGCTCATATAAAGTGAAATTTTGGTATTATATTGCAAAACTGGGATAAGGTTGAGTATTTCAGAGATTTAAATACATACTAAAAACTATACGATATAAAGATGTGGATACCCCTGGAGTTATGTTATACACAATATGAATATTGGTTACAAACAGATTTATCATATGACGTCGCTGCTATTCAGTGGATAACGTCATGTTATAAAAATCGTATAACCACACGTTATATAACACTTTGGCGGGAACAAGTAACGTCATGGCGACGTCCATGTCAACCATGCATTTTCTTTTGAACAATTTGAAAAAGGCGATAAAATCCAATTTAAAAGGGTCATATGATAAACAGAATCTTACACTCGTGGTCATTTAATATGAAAATTATGAAACTCGCCGAAGGCTCGTTTCATAAATTTCATATGAAATGACCACGAGTGTAAGATCCTCTCTCTCTCTCTCTCTCTCTCTCTCTCTCTCTCTCTCTCTCTCTCTCTCTCTCTATATATATATATATATATATATATATATATATATAGGATCTTACACGATTGGTCATTTCATATGAAATTTATGAAACGAGCCTTCGGCGAGTTTCATAAATTTCATATTAAATGACCACGAGTGTAAGATTCTGTTTATCATATGACCCTTTTAAATTGGATTTTATCGCCTTTAAAGTTGACAATTGTTCAACAGAAAATGCATGGTTGACATGGACGTCGTCATGACGTTACTTGTTCCCGCCAAAGTGTTATATAACGTGTGGTTATATGATTTTTATAACATGACGTTATCCACTGAATAACAGCGACGTCATATGATAAATATATATAGAAGAGCATCGCATTATTGCTCAAAAACTAAAATGAGGGTTGAACACTTACAAAATCTATAAGTGAAACATTCCATAGCTTTGGTAAGTCTAGTATTTGAAGAAACATTCCACGTAATGCAATTATTATGATGGACGCCAACACGCACTGCAAAAAAGAATGTCGAAGATATACAAATTGTTATTGTTAATATTGCGTTCGAGCCGAGGCTCAGCATTTCCTACAACACTGCTTGTGTCGCCAGCGAAACCTTAGATCAGTCTGCGCACCCAATATTCTAAACAGCACCTCTGCCGCCCCTCTAAAGAAAGCTTGGAAGTTTGTCTGTCCACAGAATGCAAAACAATGATTGACCATTGCTTGGCAGACATTAAGGACTTGTAGGAAATGCTGTATACCGGCACATATTTATAAATAAAAAGACAGGCCAACGTCAATGATAAATCATACAAAGGGTCAAATAGATTGCAACTATATTTTAGTTTGAATGGTTTCTTGATACATACTTTAATAATTGAAATGACGATTTCATTCTAACATGGAGAGGCTCCAGGCAATGGTTAAGAACCGTGTTTTATTCTATATTACGTCAAATGTATTGTAGCCTTCAAACAATGGCGTAAGGCTTGGAGAAACTTAGGTCTGGTGCATTGTTAATAACAGGTAAGAGTATGGTTGAACCAAAGGAATCAGAAGAATTAAAAATGTACTAATATATAGAAATACGATAATTTCGGAAAAATAAGAGTTTCCAGTTTACCCTTCCTGTAACAAGTCAATTAAATTCAATCTATAAAGATTGTTTTTTTTTTTTGTTTTTGTTTTTTTTTTCCCCATAAATCCACGTAATAAGTGTGCTCTGGCGATGAGCTAATACAAGCCAATTCCCGAAATACAGTAAATCTATGGCTTGTAAGTTGTGAATGATTCGAAACCGATTTAAGTCCACAGGAAATTCCCAAGAAAGCTAATATTTAAGAATATTTAGTGGAAATTTTATTACTTTATCACGAAAATGTCCAGAGCAAATTTCCAGGGTCAAAAAGATGTTCGAGCCACTGGTTCGATTATATGAAAATATTTTGGGAACAATAAGGAGACAGCAGGTTAACTATGAAGACAAATCCTTGTGCATTTTTAAACATTGATATGAGAGATAGAATTACTCTGTGATAAGTAACATGCACTTAAACGCGCACAAAGACAGTTGAAGGAAATATTGATGTGT
The DNA here is from genome assembly GCA_964016985.1 of Anodontia alba. NCBI lineage: Eukaryota > Metazoa > Mollusca > Bivalvia > Lucinida > Lucinidae > Anodontia > Anodontia alba. The sequence goes on from OZ024828.1 coordinate 62,814,360, forward strand.
TTTATAGTACTTATATTTACTGAATCAATCAGTTTGCAAAAGTGACCCAATAAAAATTGTTTTTACACCCGAATTTCAATGGCTCGAACATTTTTGAGTACTTTGAGCTACTTGAGGGTTGATCAAAGCGCCAGGTCAGGAGGGAAATGGCGACAATTTAGGGATGTCTTTTCGATCTTTTATAGAATAATTGTATGCTGAATAAACTCATTAGGAGCGCTTTGATGAAGCGATTCTAATAAGTACATGCAGCGTACATTCTATTACAAATATGGTAAGTTTCCCTACAATGTCCTGTTTTTTTTTAGCCATCGGAAGACACGATTTCGAATCAGCCATGGTAAACGAGCCATCGGTGTTCGAGTCATTAATGTTTCACTGTATATTGTGTTACAAAGACACCTCCTTTATAAATAACAATTCTTTATTTAATCCTTGTCCTGCTGAATAAATCAAGATGCCATGCCCACTTCTAATTGTCAGCCAATCAGATTACTTGATCCGGATTGTTGGTATAAATTCACATACTTAATGGCAAACAATGCAGATCCAGATCAGTTGGCTTCTTATGAAGCCAACTGATCTGGATCTACAATGTTTGCAAAGGCAGGGTATATCCGGGTTCAGCAGGACAAGGGTTAAGCTTGGCAAAATGGTCTTTTAAATCAATAAATGACTTCGTGAAAGTATATAAAGAACATAGTATCAAACAATGATATTAAAATAGAACTGATAAGCTAAGCTGTTACCTACATTTGGTAATGTTTGGAAGTATGGGCCGATAAGTAGCAAAACCACCAACAATAAGCAACAGGACACAAGCCCGGCCAACTACAAAAGACAAATATGTGAATCGCAACGTCAGAAAATGTACTTTCTAATATGTGCATTCAACGAAGACTCAGATCAAACTGCGCATCCACGCAGTTTTATCAGTCTTTGTTGTCTGCAGAAAGATACTTTGCACATTGGCTTTCCAAAGTGCGCCCAGAGAAAGTTCTGGTCAGCCAGAATCTTTGCTGGGCGCACATGTTCGGAGGTACATGTACAAATGTACGTTGTCTGACGTTGTGGCTAATATTGTAGCAGTAATCGAATATACCAGTCTCGGCAGGAAAACATTGTCCTACAAGACTGCATGTGCAACAGCGAAGACTCAGATCAGCCTGCGCATCAGAGCAGTCTTATCAGAATCTTCACAGAGTCAAGGATCCAAAGCATCTAAAGGTGGACAGCAAAGCCTCTGATAAGCCTGTGCAGCGATCTGAATCTTCACTGGACGCACGTGCAAATCTTGTGAGAAATGCTGTTCCATTACGAAAACACGCCTATATAATTTTGACCCCCTTCAACCCCACTTTCATATAGTAAAACTGGGGTTTACAGGGGTATACATTATTTTTCTTATTTCTGCTCAAAAACATAGATTGTGGGTACTCGTTAGAACCGCCCCATTGATGCGTTTCTAACGAGTACCCACAATCTATGTTTGGAGCAGAAATATGAAAAATATCAGAATTTTTTATTTGAAAATTTTCCAGTTTTTTTTTGTTGTAAAGTTTTCAATATATTTGAATAGGCGTGTTTTCCTAATGAAAGCTCATATTGTGCTAGTAGTTCTAGTAAAAGCGTAATAACATTGCATTTTGTATGCATATGTTTCATTTAAGAAGAATATCTGTGCTAGTTGATAAAACTTTAACTTGTGTTGACTACAAATGCTATTCATTACGAAAAAATGCCTATTCAAATATATAGAAAATTTCACCTCCAAAACTGAAAATTTTCAGATAGAAAAACTCTGATATGTTTCATATTTTACTATATAAAAGTGGGGTTTGCTATTTCTCAGAAATGCAGATGCGTCTCTGCACCAGTAATTTGGAACCACGGTCTCATCGGGACCAGGTATAGCGGGGACATAGTTGGCTTTAAGTGCCGTGATTTAACCACTGATGTCGTAGATTTGCCGGATTTTAATTTCCCGCTAACATTACGAAAACACGCCTATTCAAATATATTGAAACTTTTACCACCAAAAAAATGAAAATTTTCAGATAAAAAATTCCGATAATTTTCTAATATGAGTTCAAAACATAGATTGTAGGTACTCGTTAGAACCGCCTCGGCGAGGCGGTTCTAACGTGTACCCACAATCTATGGTCTGAGCATAAATAAGAAAAAATAATGTATACCCCTGTAAACCCCAGTGTTACTATATAAAAGTGGGGTTTAAGGGGATCAAAATTATATAGGTATGTTGAATAACCAGTAGAAATAGTCGCTTTTAGTCGGAATTCACCGGTCTTTCCCGAATTTCAAAGACTGTTGTGATGCGTGACAGGAATATTTCACTATTGCTAAGCTTAAATGAACACTGCATCAATTTGAAAGCCGTTTTTGTTGATTTAAACATATTTTATTTTTTCCAAATATTACATAACAGTATACATTGTAGCACACAAGAAATAGGATCAGAACGAAAGTATGACTACTTATTTAGTTCTTCTCCGTTTTTGTTAATGCCGACCGCCCATAATATTATCTACCATGTCACTGATGCAATATGTACATGATCAAGTAATTATACCTCTAATAATTAAAATAGTGTTTTGTTGTTAAATATATACATATATATATATATATATATATATATATATATATATATATATATATATATATATATATATATATATATATATATATATATATATATATATATATATTGTAAATGTATGTATTTTATCACACAGCATTGACTGGATGATAAAATATATTCTGTTCTATTCTTTACCAATTTACAGTGAAGCTATCTATCAATAGAAATTAATACTCGTATAATACACTAACTTGTGTTTTTCCTCCGACCCGTTCTTGTACCAGGCTACGTGACATAGAAGCTGATGAGGCTGGTGAAGCGAAGAAAGCTGACACACAGTTGCTGAATCCATATGCTACCAACTCCTGCAATATAATAAGATACACTTTTCCTCAAATATCAGAACTCTTTAAGATGAATGAGTACACTTACTAGATTTTCCGTCAGTTTAACAAGTGAGAACTTTTTGTGGCTTCTTGTTTTCTTTCCCGCACACCAACCCCTTCTGAAAAGGGACCTACACTAAATGGAAAGAATTTGCATCTCTTGGGAGCAAACTTTTTTTCCGTTTAGAATAGACCCTTTTTCAGAAGTGAGCGCAAAACAATTTTGGAAGAGTTGCTTCCCTTTAAATCATATCCATATCCTTACCATACTCGTCCTTAAACCTGTGCAAGTTCATTCCACTACCTGTCGATGTGTCTAAAACAGCTGGGCCCAGTTGTTCAAAACTAACGATGTCGGTAGTTAACGAATCGTTAAAATTTACATCAAGTGATACGCAAATATGCAGAAATTTTTGCTGAAAAAATGTGAGTAGCTTTTGCAAGCTACTCACATTTTTTCAGCAAAAAATATCAGAATATTGTATATTGAATCCGCTAAAATAGTTAACGAAATGACCCTTAACGAGCTCGTTAAGCTAACGACGCTTTGAACAACTGGGCCCTTAATGTGTGGCAAGCTGTGTAGGTCCTGGCCAGCTGCTGCGTTTTGCGATGCCCAATCAAGGTCTACACTGTTTGCTCAAAACCCGACTGTCACAATGCTTAAGACAAATAAGAAGCCAATGTCGTTTTTTTTTTTATGTCCTGAATGAATACTCACTTTAATTTAATACATAATCTAAGGTGAGTAAATGCACACCAAGGGATATGATCTCCCTCTTTTCTTAAAGAAAAAGCGTTTGCTTTCTGGGAGAGTAACAGCCAGCAATAAGGCCAAGACGAAACCTATATCACAAGTTAGTTCTTTCGCCTGTTCTTTTTTTCCATTTGAGCCGCAACGTCAGAAAACGTACCTTCTGACATGTGCGTCCATCGAAGATTCAAATTAGTCAAATTCAAATTAGTCTGCGCATCCGCGCAGTCAAATCAGAGTTTTTGTTGTCCCATGAAGAACCTCTGCATCTTTGGCAATCGCCTATCCAGTCAGGGCACTTTATTATGATATTAGCCTCAAAATGAGAAAACGTCTTACGTGCGCCCAACGATTACTCAAATCATCTTATATGCAGCCGCAGTCTAATCAGAGAGTTCGTTGTCCACGTGATGAAACTGTGCGTCCTTGGTTATCTGACTTGAACTTTCGCTCGGTTCACATGTCCGAAAGTACTCGTAAAATCTATATAGGCCTAGGTGTAAGGAAACGCCTTACGCTTAGGCTCATATAGATTTTACTAGTGCACAATGCCAAATTCAAGTCTGTGTTGCCGTCAGTAAAACAAATCACTCGTGAGAATCTTTCAAAACTATTTTGCATCTTCTGAACGGTAATTGCAAACCCGTCTTATATGACCTCAAATTCGAGAGTAGCCATTATTCTCGTTGACGAGACTTGATATTAGGTCGAATAAATTATATTACTTACTTTATAAGAGATCGACTATACAATATCAACGCAGCAAACATTTCCATACTTTTTGTTGCGACTAAGCATACAAATATTTTATTTGCATAGCCCGCCATTTTGGTTGTGCCGAACGACAATTAGTGGATATTTGCTACCCTCCGCCAAAAGCTGTCACAACTGAACGAAATTTCCGAGAAACCGCGAACGTCTTGGTTAAATGAACACAGCCCTAATCCAAACCTAGCCTAATCCGGCGCTAGGGGGGCGTATGCAGCCTCGCAAACTACAGTGTTGCATATGAAGAGACTCAATCAAACAGACTCTCAGATTTTCGTGAGTTTGTATTTTTGGTTTTCTTTACCTATGGGCCTAGTTGTTCAAAGCATCGTTAGCTTAACAAGCTCGTTAGTGGTCAAACTGTTAACTGTTCTAGTAAGAACAATATCTTATTCACAGATATGTTTGCTGAAAAAATGTGAGTAGCTTTTGCAAATGCAAAAGCTACTCACATTTTCAGCAAAAAACATTAGCGTATCTGCCATATTAAATGATCAAAGTTTTAACGATACATTAACTAACGACGTCGTTAGTTTTGAACAACTGGGCCCTGGCTGCCAGTGTTGGAGACGTCTACTACGAGCCCTCATCATTATTTATTTTTACAGCTGGGCCTACTTAAAGATCTGGTGACAGTAAAATCGATATAAAGCCACCGGTAATGTTTACTAATGACCGTTCTAAGGCGGTTGTTCTGTTGTTTTGTGTGACCTTGTGGCTGCTCGCCGCGAGGCCTTTTTATGTTTTGTTCTGTACGTTGTCTTATTTTTAATGGATTTTAGTCCTGCTTTGTCATCACATTATTCTAGAAGAGGGAGCTGGTTACTTTGCTTGTCTTTGGTCTGTGGAATGGGTACTTTCTGTCATGGTTTGTTTACCCTTCCTCTTAGTGTCATTGGTCGACTATGTTCTGTGATTGTGTCTTTTCTTGCACATCATCTTTACTACTTTATTGGACAGACATACACGGAACCAAACCATAAGAAAATGGTATTTATCGCATACGCAGACAGCAAATGCCCATATGAGCACCCGCACATTCTGATAAAAGTCTTCGCTATCCGCTTACAGAATCACTGGCTACTGTAGAATTTATCGAGGGAATAGTAAAAGGATTGATTAGATTGCAAGTACAGGAACTTCGATGGCTCGAACCCCTTTGGGACCATGAAAATTTGTTCGAGACAGCGGTAGTTCGAGCCACGGAGGGTTATTATTAGTGCCATACCAGGAGGCATAGTGGAGATAATTGTGGGATATCTTTTCGGTGTTCTATATTATAAACGTATGTTGGTATGTTGTGTGCACTCATTAGAATCGCCTCATCGAGGCGATTCTAATGAGTGCACACAGCATACATTTGCAAGATAAAAGAAGAAAAGCTCCCTTAATTATCCATATATCGTATTTGGAGGAAATCCCTGCGGACTCGAGAACGTGTTCGACTCATCCATGGTAAACGAGCCATCGGGGTTCGAGCCATTGGACGAAAAGCCTTTTCACTTGGGGAGACCCATATACATTACCTGATTTGTGTTGATCTCATAGTCATTTTTCTTTGCGAGTAACTTTGCCATGGATATTGAGATAGCAAATACAACAATAGATAATGCAATTCCATCCAGTACCACAGACCAAAAATGTTTGGACCAAAAATGTTTGAAAGGATTCGTGGGATCCGGCATACTGAAAAAAAAAAAAAAAAAAAAAAAAAAAAAAAAAAAAAAAGGTGACTAGATACACTTGATAGATTTTCCGCCATTTTTTGACTAGGAGGATAACTTTTGAGACTTCCTGTTTGCGTTTCTGCACACCAAGCCCTTCTGTAAAGGGGTCTACTTTAACTCTTTCGGTGCCAAATTTTTATTTTAACAAACTATTGTTTGGAAAGACGTTTATATATAAAGTTGAAAGACTGAATGTCAAACAGCATAGATTGAGCCGCCTCATCTGGATCTATGCTGTTTGCAAAAGCTATTTTTATCGCCTGTGGCAGTGAAAGAGTTAAAAGAAACGAATTTGGTATGAAACGGGCGCAAGTTATATCCTTTCAGAGTAGAACCTTTTGGAAGGGAAGACATTCCTCTCCTGAAACTGTGCTAATTCCCCTCAAATAATCGCCTATTATTTTTGTTACAGATGGGACACTTTGTTTACTTCTGAGATTCAAAAGCTGCAGCTTATGATTTAGCAAAGAAACAGTGCTGCTGGATATTAGCTCTGAACAAAAATTAGGGGTATTTTAAGAAATGTTTCGTCCTACTTTTAGCTATTAATCAACTATCGCCAAGATGCACGTCCGCCCCTTGTCAAAATTAATGAGTATACAAACTCAAAGTATCCCCTTAGGTTGAAGACGTGTGAAAATCTTTCTCATATTCCCGATATTTTTATTACTGCTTGTTCTAAGGCAGTGATTCTGGTGTTGTTATTTCTTTGTGTGACTTTGTCGCTAGTCGCTGTGGTGTTGTTTTCGTGTTTTGTCCTGTTCGTTGTCTGGGCTCAGTTGTTCAAAACTAACGATATCGTTAAAACTTAGATCATTAAATATGGCATATATGCTAACATTATTGCTGAAAAAAATGTGAGTAGCTTTTGCATTTGCAAAAGCTACTCACATTTTTTTCAGCACAAAATACCTGTAAATTAGATACTGTACTTCCTAGAACAGTTAACATTTTGTCCACTAACGAGCTCGTTACGCTAACGATGCTTTGAACAACTGGGTCCAGATTGTTGCGTTGATGTTTCTTGTCTACCATTGTGATTACCTCGTTGAGAAAGAGGTAGCTGGTTACTTTGCTTTCGTTTTCTTTTGTTTGCGGCATGTGTGCTGTCTTTTATGGCTTGTTTGCTCCTCCTCTTGGTTCCATACGAAGACTACGTTCGATGACTGTGACTCTTCCTAGACATTTTCTATACTATTTTACTGCCTTAGGTTTGGCTTGGCCTGCCGTGGTTCAACTATTGATTTTCCTTTACTCTGGCATACTGTAGAATTAGCCACGAGTACTCGACTTTGTTCATTATAGTGATTAATTTGAATTTTATGTTTTCACTTTGATGCATTGAGTGAGTTGGGAGCCTTTATGCGAAACGAATTTTTATGTATTTCTGTATTAAGAGTAGCACTGGGACCCAGGGTGAAGTTGGCTAGCTGTAAAAGTGCTTTAAACACCTCCACCACCCCACCCCCCCCCCCCCGCCCACTCCGGTGGTTTACTCTACTGACCGTTCTAAGGCGGTGGTCCCGGTGTTAGTCTTACTTTTGTTGCTTTGTTGTTTATTCTACGAGGCGATTTGTTTTATGTCTTACCTTGTGTTATTTTGTTCTTGTGTTTTTTCAGTCCTTTTAGCATTGCGATTACCTCGCTTTGGGAAGAGAGAGCTAATCTTAGTGCTTTTCGTATGTTTGTTCGATTTGCGCTTGTTTGGTTTAGTCTGTTTTCTCTTCCTCTTGGTATCTGGGAAGGCTGCGGTTTGTGGCACTCCCTGGACTGTTCTCTTACATTTTTTATATGCACGTCTCTGAGTAAGACAGTCAAAAGAAATCTAAATGCAGTCAGCTGACTCTCTTCGTATACCGTACATGCCGATAATCCTAGATTCTAGCGGGTAACATGCCAACCAAACTGCTAAGTTACTAAGTATGGTTTTCCTCTTTTTGTAGGTAAATACAGTTTGAACTATAATTTGAAAACACTAATAAGCATAAATATCTGCCACATAAAATCCAAATACATCTCACGTCAATGATAAAGCAATACTCATCGAGCCCATCTATTTTAGTTCGAATGGATCAGAAGCATTTACTTTACAAACATATGCATTTTTTTTTTCGTTTATGTTGTCTCAGAGATTACTTCTATTCAGGAGTAATCCTTTCAACCCTGAGTTTCTTATATTGATTTTCCATCTCTGTATTTAGACACAGTTATTGCTGCCAAAAGGCTGACATTTGTAACTCAAGAAGAGAATGGCAAACATTGTAAAGCCTGACGAGACGGCTCATTATGAGTCGTCACATCTGGATCTACACTGTTTGCAAAAGTAGCTGTCTTGATCTACAACGCTGAAATATATCATTGTCCGGTGACCTGTGACTTCTGGTTTCAATTTTCTATTTAACGTAATATAGCTGGGAACCAGAAGTTTCGTGTCACTAAACAAGGTTATATTCATTCTTTCAGAAACAGAATTCTTCGATGAGAAAAGTATTTACCCTTTCGGTATACTACCCACGACTTTAACATTGTGTTCAGGTCCTAACTTAGCTACATATGAGACGATGGTTCCCAGCACAACCTGCAAGAATAACTAAAATATAACGCATTCCTTTTTAGGGGACTGGATACATTTTGTAGGTTTACGCCATTGTTGCAGAAGCAGGAGTGTGTGGGAGGGTGGGAGGGTGGGGGTGATTTCCTGCTTGCATTCCCACATCCAAAAGGGATCGAAAATGAAAACAAATACGCTCCCATATTGGCGGGAAGGGAAGCAAAAACTACTTTTAACAAATGGTTGGTCAGAGCTATCTAAGTGAATTTCAATTAAATAAAGCTAATTCGTCTAATACAGAAGCACATGTTTTGAATATGAATTTATCGATATATAGAGGACATTTACTCTTTTGCTGTGAATACCATAAATATTGTCATCGAGTGTAATGAAAACATCAGTATTTTCACGAGTGCGAAGCACGAGTGAAAATTTGAATGTTTTCATTACACGAGATGAAAATTTTATGGTATTCACTGAGAAACAGTAAATTTTCTTTTTATTTTATTTTTTTTACACGCCACTGCACGTTTCTGACGTCATATCAAACGTCACCAAACAAAACATGAACGTCATGGCGTTGACGTTCAGTGCTTAACATGCTGGAGAGACAAAAACAAAAAGTTTCGGCAAATCAAAATAATATTGATACCAAAATGTTCCTTACATTCTAACTAAGAAAATGCATACCAACACTTGATAGTTTTGTTCAGAAACAAAGAAGTTAGAGGTGTTCAAAAATCTGAAGTGGAGGTAAGATCCACATCTGAAACAATGAAGAAATCCGAAGTCGCCCAAAGCGAGCAGTGAAAATATAAATCGTATCAGTCACTATAGTGAAATGATACGATATCATTTCACTAGTGATTGATACCACTTTTATTTTCACCAGATATACACTGATTTCACCGCTAACAATAAAATAATAAGTGTTATATTTTGTTGTCAAACCATTACGAAAACACACCTATTCAAATATATTGAAAATTCCACAACCATAAAAAAGAAATTTTCAGATAAAAAATCCTGATATTTTTCATATTTCTGCTCAAAAACATAGATTGTGGGTACTCGTTAGAACCGCCTCGGCAAGGCGGTGTTCTAACGAGTACCCACAATCTATGTCTGAGCAGACATAAGAAAAATGATATATACCTCTGTAAACCCCAGTTTTACTATATAAAAATGGGGTTTAAGAGGGTCAAAATTATATAGGTATGTTTTCGTGATGCATTTACTACATGCGTGATGATTTTGATTTTGAAATTGTTAATTTTGCTTATATTCCTAGATCATTTCGTATGGAGTATAATATCTCAACTAATTCATTTTTGCGAGAGTATCTTCTCATATAAAATAATTTAACAATTTGAATAAAGTCTGGAGTGCTAAACTCCTTACACTGGGCTATCGGTATGATCCGTAAAGCTTTTTTCTTGAAAAATTTTATCGCCGAAATTCCGATTGATCAGTGACAAAAAAAAGAGGAGTACACAAACCACGGCGGACAGCACACACGCTACAAATCAACGAAAGCAAAAATACTGCCCACCCCCGCCCCCCTCTACCCCGCTTCCCAAAGAGATGATCACAGTGCCAGCCAGGACACACAAAGGACATTCAACAGGACAAAACACGAATAAAAACAAAAATGATCAGCACAACGCCCCCTTACCAGCCCCGGCAAAAATAAAACAATGACTTCATTTAATTGCTACTGATCATTCGTAGATGGGGAATGGTTCTTGTGTTTTTTGTTCTTTGTAAGGTAACAAGGTATATCGGAACCAGAATTTTACGGTGGCTTAGTGTACAGATTTAGAAAAAAAATGTAGGAAAATCTAACTTTTCGGAGCAATTCAGAAAACTAATTAACCGTTATAAAAATGGCTATAGCCTGGATATTATGCGGCATACTGCATGCCTAGTTGTCAACTCAGTCATTGTTGATGGCTATGCTTCACACTTTAATTGCACGGCGACGGTTCGGGCCTCAGACTCAATGATGGCCTCTTCGTAAAACTTTATCCAGTGGATTGGGGCTTGATGATATGTCTTTGGCTTGGCCCGCCGTGGTTCAACTATTGGTTTTCATTTACTCTGCATACAGTAGAATTAGCCATGAATACTCGTCTTTGTTTATTATAGTTTTTCTTTTTTTATTTTCGTATCATCACGAAAACATACCAATATACTTTTGACCCCCTTAAGCCCCACTATAGTAAAACTGGGATTTACTGGGGTATAGATTAGTTTTTCTTATTTCTGCTCAAAAATAGATTGTGAGTACTCGTTAGAACCGCCTCGCCGAGGCAGTTCTAACGAGTACCCACAATCTATGTTTTGAGCAGAAATATGAACGATATCAGAGTTTTTTATCTGAAAATTTTCAGTTTTTTTCGGAGGTGAAATTTTCTATATACTTGAATAGGCGTGTTTTCGTAATGGTCATGTTTTCTTGTTCTGATACTACAACTACAGTCATATTCATTTTTTTTTTGTTGCCCACTTTGCTTTCTCTGCTTTGTGCCTTATACATATTGTGGACAATATTTGGATCTAGGGTGATGATTTTGGCACAATTAAAACAAAAACAAAAACAAAAAACAACACCCCTCGGTGGTTATTTCCACTGATCGTTCTAAGGCGGTTACTTTTGCGTTGTTCGTTCCATTAGTTGTGCTTTGTGGCGACTCGCTGCGGAGTTGTTTCGTTTTTCTTTTCGCGTTTCATTTTACTGTTGTATTTGCGGTATCTCCGACGATAAAAAGAGACCTGGCAGCTAATATGTTCGTTGTTTTCGTTACGTATGTCCTACCTGTCATAGTTTGTTTACTCTTCTTCTTTTTGTCATTGGTAGAAAATGTTCTGTGATTGTGACACTTCCTGAATACCTTCTTTACTATTTCAAATTGACATACATGCTTTTGTCTTACCACGATGGTACCGTATACAATCGAACTTCATTGGTTCGAATACCTTATGGGCCATGGAATTTTTTTTCTAGATATAGGTGGTTCAAGCCACTGAGAGTTAATCATAGCGCCAGGTCAGGAGGCAAATGGGAATAATTTTGGGATGTATTTTCGATCTCCTATAAAATACAGACATCCCTCTTTATACCGACACTCGATACAACGACAAAATTCGTAATAATGACAATTTGAATGTCATAAAACCTTCGCTCTAGAGGTAACAATTAGTCACAAATTATGCAAGAATATTGTATTTAATACTTTAAAGAAAGATGTGTTTTACATATTTGTTACGATCGCCTCACTGAGGCGATTCTAACAAATATCCAAAAAAATTGCTCTATTTGGGGTTAGAACAAAACAAGACCTTTCGTATGCATATCAATCCGCTCATTAAGTATTATGTACAACAGCAAATTCATTTTAATGGCAACGTCTTTGGGAATAAATATTGTCGTTGTAACGAGGGTTCTCTGTAATAGCAAGTCGAGTGCAATTAGAATCGCCTAAATGAGGATATTCTTTTGACACGGTAAACGAGCCGTCAGGGTTCGAGTCGTTCACATTTTACTCTATCTTACCACAATGAGCTCTATGGGTACCGGCATAAACATCTTTGGTTTCAGTTTAGGATTCTGATTGATGAAGCGTGACACACCATAAAGCACAGCCATACAGACGATAGAGCTTATGAGGGTTATTGAGTTGCTCGTCGGCAGCGCTTGAAAGAAATCAGTGTATGTCTGAAAAAAAAAAACCGTAAAGTAATAGGCAACCTTTAAGATTTCTATTACCCTTGTCCCGCTGAATAATTAAGAGGCCACGCCCACTTCTAATTTCCAGTCAATAAAATTATTACTTTATTCAGATTGTTATTATAGATTTACATACTTCATGGCAAACAGTGCAGATCCAGATCAGCTGGCTTCTTCGGAAGCCAACTGCTCTGGATCTACACTGTTTGCAAAGGAAGGGTATATCCGGGTTCAGCAGGACAAGGGTTAAAAGAAATGCCAGTATGTCTTAAAACCACAAATTAACAGGTTGTGACTAGTTGCAACTTGTGATATTCAAGCATTTACATAACGTAAAGAAATTAACACTCGGCCATTTTCATGTCTGAACCTGTCATATTGTTTTCCAAAAACTATAATATTATTTTTTTTCTTATGTGATATAAACAAAGTATTCTTTTCTTATGTAACACAAATGGAAATTTAAAGACAAATATAATTAGGAATTAAGGAGTGCGAACAGTTTGCATAGATACGGTAACACGATATTAGTCGCGATTAGTCTCGTAGCTGGGTTTAAAAATGCAACATCACGAAAACACGCCTATATTATTTTGACCCCCCTTAAACCCTACTTTTATACAGTAAAACTGGGGTTTACAGGGGTATACATTATTTTTCTTGTTTCAGCTCAAAACATAGATTGTGGGTACGCGTTAGAACCGCCTCACTGAGGCGGTTCTAACGCGTACCAACAACCTATGTTTTGAGCAGAAATATGAAAATATCAGAACTTTTTATCTGAAATTTTTCATTTTTGGTGGTAAAATTTTCAGTATATTTGAATAGGCATGTTTTTGTAATGAGAAAATCCGCCTCGCTCAGCTGAAGTGATGTGCAGGCCTGTGCAGGTCTATGCAGGTTGCTAATGACATTATAGGTCAATAAAAGTCAAAACCTAAAGTACTTATGGGAATGGGATACACATTCAGTGGGGAGGCAACTCTGTCTAAAACGCTTTGGTTAACCCTTTAAAAAGGGTGTTTCTAAAAGGAAGGCATTTGGGGGCAAATTCTTTCCCTGCAGAACAGTCTCTATTTCCCTACTGAGCAGTCTCCTTTACATAAACGGTTTGCCATGCAGAAAAGCAAAGAGAAGTCATAAAAGTTGTTTCTCTGGAAACCAGGGCTAAAAGTGTACATAGTTCATTAAAGTCAAGTAAAAGAATGAGCCAAGAAAATGTGAAAAGTCAAGTAAAAGAATGAGCCAAGAAAATGTGAACCAACGCCTTCATGTAAGCGCCGAACTTACGTAGATCAGTTTTAAGGGTCCGCTGTGTCTACCTGTTTTAACTCCAAACACGTGTTTAATCTGACTTGTAAATACATGACACGCTGCTCCTGTTGTGAATCCCGCAATCAAGGGATCAGAAAGGTACACAGTAACAAATCCCAGTCTAAAGAAGCCCATAATAAGCTACAAAAAAAAACAACAAAAAAAAAAAACAACAAAACATAATATAGTTTATTCATAGCTGACAGTACTTCGGAATTACGTTTTCCTGCGTGGTACACGCAGGAAAACGTAATTCCAAAGTACTGCCCTTAAGTCATCATATGGGAATACGTTTTCGCTTATGCTTTATTCTAAACTAATAATATCTTATCTTAAATGGAGTTCTGCTCATGTATACTCTAAAGGGCGTAAGCAGTGTTGCAAACTTCATTACTGCTTATGAAGAGTCTCAAAGAAACCGAAGCTCCCATTTTCTATCTGCAATGTGTTCTATGTTTCCAAAGACAATCATTTTTATTTTTATTTATCAGAAATCGGTCATCTTTTCTATTTTGTTTCTATGCCCTTAGTTCTTAAAGATTTACCCTGAAACCCTAAAAAAAACAACAAATTTACGGCTAACAAATGGACTGGCATATAATGAAATCTAAAATAGTTGCTTTTGGAAGCAACGCACAACGTCGCAACAGCGTCGTGACGTTGCAGCGAGGTTGTGACGACGTTCCTGCGACGTTGTGTATTTGCTGGGAAGAACACATAAAGGAAAGAAAATGAAAGTCTCAGCATCACGAAAACATGCCTATATAAAGTTGACCCCCTTAAACCCCACTTTTATATAGTAAAACTGGGGTTTACAGGGGTATACATTATTGGTCTTATTTCTGCTCAAAAACACAGATTGTGTGTACTCGTAAGAACCGCATCGGTGAGGCGTTTCTAACGAGTACCCACAATCTATGTTTTGAGCAGAAATATGAAAATATCAGAATTTTTATCTGAAAATTTTCATTTTTTGGTGACAAATTTTTTCAGTATATTTGAATAGGCTTGTTTTCCTAATGGTTTGACAAGTACTTTTTATTATGGCAGAAATGTAGGCGACGTTTTTGGAAATTTTTTTTTATCAAAAATGTTTTTTTTTTTTTTTTTTTTTTTTTTTGAGCAGATATATGAAAAATATCAAAATTTCTTATCTGAAAATTTTCAGTTTTTGGAAGTGAAATTTTCTCTATATTTGAATAGGCGTGTTTTCGTAATGCTGAAAATAAAATCCACCATCTGCAGAGATAAACCAGGCTCTCATGGAAACAGTATAAATGACAGCAACCATTTAGTCCTCTAAATTTGAAATTTGATCAGACATTTAAAATTTTTCTTACTCTGACCATAAAACAGAGCTTAGCATTTCATTTTCATTTGCATTTAAAGCATCTCGTTTGAATACAGATTCAAGTTTGCCGCTTCTCCTCCCCTAATAAAACTATTCACAAGAAGAAAAAGAAAAGTGTCTAACGGCATTATGGACGGATTTTTCCACGGAAGATTAAAAGTAATACATCGCTTTGAAAAAAAAGGATAACCAAAAGGTAAACTTCGGACGACGCCCGACGTCCGCCCGTTAGGACATCGCTATTTTAAAGGACGGAATATTTCCGTGAAAAAAAAAAAAGTCCAAAAATGCATTTTTGTCATTTGCATTTTCCCCTTTCAGTATGATATATACGATTTGTGGAAGCTCTGTCAGTTTAATCAAGAAGTGTATTTTTATTAGTTTAGTTATGTTGTGTACGAGGGGAGTTCAATAAGTTCGTAGAACTCGGGGTTTAACTCACAGATTGGAAGATGGTTTCAACATTATTTTTCAATATAATCCCCTTTTACTTCAATGCATTTGGCCCACTTTTCTTTTAAGCAGTCAATGCCTTTGAAATAAAAGCCGTCTGTTTGGTCCTCAAACCAAGCATCTGTAGCAGCCTTGAGCTCATCATCGTCCCAAAATCTCGTTCCACGCAAGTGGGACTTCAAATTTCGAAACAGATATAATCACTTGGGGCCAGGTCTGGACTGTATGGCGGGTGATTTAACTGCTCGAACTTGCACTCACGAATAGTCGCTTGTGCAACTCTGAACTTGTGCACAAGGACATTATCATGCAAAAGAAGGACACCAGCAGCTAGCTTTCCCCTTCTTTTTTCTTTAATAGCAACCCTTAATTGTTTAATTACATTGGCATAGTATTCTCCTGTAATTGAAGTACCAGCAGGCTTGTAATCTATTAATATAATCCCTTTGGAGTCTCAAAACACCGTGGCCATTACCTTGCTGGCTGATGGTTGGGTACGAAATTTCTTAGGTGGGGTGAGCCAGGGCGCTTCCATTGCATGGACTCTTTTTTAGTATCTGGGTCCCAAAGGTGAAGCCAGGTTTCATCTCTTGTTACAAGACGAGTGTGAAAGTCTTCTGGATTGGCATTGTACACTTCCAGAAGTTCTTGACTTGACTCCACCCTTTGATGACGATCTTGCATGTTCAGGTTTCTGGGTACCCACCTGGCAGATACTTTTGACATGCCTAAATGTTCTTGGATTATAGTGTAAACACTTCCATTAGAAATACCATTTTCTGAAGCAAGTTCGGCAACTTTGATTCGGCGATTGTTTAGCACAAGTCTCTCAACACGGTCGATCATCTCCTGGCTGATGACATCAGCAGGGCGACCTGGTCTTGGGTCATCTTATAAGGAGTCTCGCCCACGTTTAAATTCTGTTGACCACTTTGCCACTGTGGAATACTTTGGGCTACTATCACCATACACATCAGCCATGCGCCGATGGATTTCTTTGGCCTTTGCACCCTCCTTAGTGAGGATCTTTATGACTGCTCTGAACGCAATATTCTGACTTTCCATTTTTTGCCTATGGGTATAGGTTTACAAACAAAAAGTAACAGCAAAAAATGTACGTGTTGACTGAACGGCTGTTATCATTCAACTGACAAAGGTTTACACTGCACAAAAATTAAAAAAAGAAATCTTGAATTGTATAGAAAAATACCTAGTTCTACGAACTTATTGAACTCCCCTTGTATTTAGATGACTCTGTGATCCCGAAATCAGCAACACAGTTATTTTAAGGTTAGCAGCCTAGTTAAATTCCTCTATCAAAAACAAGTCAGGCAAATAAGCAATAGATTAGTCGTTGATAAGTTTTAAATTCCTCGTCTGACGGCTCGAAATTTAAAACTAACCGACGGCTTATACATGTAGTTAAATACTGTGAAACACTTTATGAAAGATCAGGCAAAACCTCCCAAGGTCAGTTAAAACTTCTAGTAAGGGTTCGAATCAATTCAATTGTAGATAGGTATGGACGTCCAGTTTATCTACACTTTATACAACACAACTAAACTAATAAAAATACACTTCTTGATTAAACTGACAGAGCTTCCACGGCAAATTATATTTACCGTGCTTATAATTCAGTAGACATGTGTTTTATTTCACTTCCGCGGATCATGTACATTTCCTTTTCCCAGTGCTTCTTTATATAATTGTTGAAGAAGTACAACTTCGATATTTGGATTACTTGCTACCTACATCATCACGAAAACACGCCTATATAATTTTGACCCTTTTAAACCTCGCTTTTATATAGTAACATTGGGGTTTACAGGGTATACATTATTTTTCTTATTTCTGCTCAAAAACATAGATTGTGGGCACTCGTTAGAACCGCCTCTCCGATAGTAAAACTGGGGTTTACAGGGGTATACATTACTGTTCTTATTTTTGCTCGAAAACATAGATTGTGGGTACTCGTTAGAACAAGTTCTTACGAGTACCCACATACCATGTTTTGACCAGAAATATGAAAAAAATGTCAGAGTTTTTTAACTGAAATTTTTCACTTTTTGGAGGTGAAATTTTCTATATATTTGAATAGGCATGTTTTCGCAATAGATAATGACCACTTTGAACAAATTCTGGATCAACTTTATCTAAAAGATTTCCACTAAACAAAACTGATACCAAGGCCATGTTTAAAGGTTTTTATTCATCAATATGTAATGATTTGTTTTTATAACAAGTGGAATGACTTGGATTTTGATATTGTAAATAATCCATTTTTAGATGTTGAATTCTTCGCGCTACACCTTATGATGCATACAATAATGTTTGACAGCTTAAGTTTTTAAACAGAAATATCAGTAACATAAGCTACATAAAACGTTTTCTGCGTTTTATTGCCGACATTCTGAAATAATTTCCAAACATAACATTGGCTTGAAAATACTTCTGCAAGAAGTTCTATTGGAACCAGGCCCTGAGGTTATAAAACTGTTTTTGTGCTTAACACAGCTGAACATGCAATCGCCCTGCTGGGGGTGGTCGTCTGGTGCGAAGGTGTTTTTTGTATTTTACGTCACCTGCATGGGCATCCAGCTGATATTGGCTGAGTTAGGTAAGGCCTGCTAGCCTTGTAGCAGGTAAGAGTAGAGGGGGGCGGGGGGATGTTTTTATTTCTTCTGTTTCTTCACTTTCATTCCTGTTCCTCTTTCTTCCCTGTTCCTCTCTGTCATCTTCTCTGCTATCTCGTCTACCTCTTTTCTCCCTTTCTCTGGGAGAGACACAAACTGACCCACAAGGATTGACGTGTCGTTAAACCCCAACACAATCAATCGATTGTCCTGTTAAATAATCTTAAATTACTAAACATAGCTGAGTATGAAAATATCTGTGCTAATAAATATGAAAATGCCAACTATTGTTTGGCATTTTCAGATTTAATAGCAGAAAAAAATTCATATCAGTTTAGTTGAGCGCGAAGTTTTATAAACTTGGGGCCTGAAGTTTACGGTGATGTTCTTTAGATAAATTCAGACGAATTTTCGGTAATACGATGTTTTTTGGTGTGTTTTTTTGTGTGTTTTAGTTGTTTTTATTTGAATAATGAAAAAAAATTCTTGCTCGTTACAAAAAATCACAATTTACATGGAATATCATGTTTAAAATAATAATAATAATAATAATAATAATAATTATTATTGCATAAAAAGCAGTGTCGCACATTATTAACAGCCGTGCATTAACTGGCGAAAAGTCGTGAATTAATAAGGCAATTCACGCGCTGTTAATGCACGGCTACGCAACTTTCAATATGATCGTACCGGGGCCACAGATTTGTTTCCGTTACGAGATGTGTACTGCCCGGCCCTAGAACGTGCATAGTCTGTGAAAATTACGTTCGCAAGACATCGGTGAAAAGGCGTAACAAAATAGTGCAAGAAATAACTCGAAATGTAGCAAATGTTTTCAGTTTTTATGTAATAATAGCGATCAAACATGGTTTCTCAATGCATTAACATTCGCCAGGTCCCTTGGGAGGTGTTTTGAAAACCGCGGCCTTCGGCCTCGGTTTTCAACACCTTCCACGGGACCTGGCGAATTTTATGTATGAAAAACCATGTTTGATCCCTATATCATATTATCAAATGTTCCCTCTGCTATAATGTTCCTTTGCTTAAAATGGGTTAAAATATTTAGTGAGCTCACCTGTATAAGTCCAACCATAAAAGTTAGGGAGACGGCAAATTCAAGCCTGATCCCGAGCTCCTCTGGAGACATATCATTCGTATCATCATTTTCAGCACCCCCTTGACCGCCGCTTGCGCTAATAATTGAACTTCCGGTGTAATTACTTGTACCGATGTCCGGTAACGTTGTTGTTATGTATGTATTGTTGGTAATATTCGCTTGTGTTAAAATAGCCAGGAGGCTTGTACGACCTTCCATCACGCTGTCATAACCTTTTTGTACTGAAGCCCCAATCATCAAACAGGCTACAGCAAATGATCCTGCGAAAAAAAAAAGTACAAAAATGAACTGAGATACTCAGTCACGAAGCACAGCCTTCCGCAAGTAGTGTTCCCGAAGCACTGGTTGAAGCTCTAAAGAGGAACAAAGAATGACAACACTCCATATATGCATGAACAAAGAAGCCGGGCTCCATAGTGCCGTCGGCACTGCGTCTGACTGCAGATCCAGTGGTTGCAAGTTTTACAATCTCAGTTCGACCACATAACTTTCGTGGAGACTGATCATTATATAATTTTAATGGTCCCTTTCCGCTGATTCAATAATGGCAGTATTCAGTTCCTTGCGAAATTTTATTGCACAATACTGTTTAACCGCTTAGCGAACTAAGTCTGTCCTGGAAATGACCAGCTCGATATTACCTTAACTGTATTGACTGAGCCGTAAAACTCCAACTCAAAGATGAATTGCAAAAGAAGAGCCTCCTCGGAACGGTCTGCAGAAAAATCAAGGGGTAGGGTGGGGGTGCTTAAACCAATTTTACACGCTCGAAATCTAGACACTTATATGTCTTCCCAATGAACAGAAATCAGTATCCTAAGTACTTCGACAGACAGGCCTGAGCAAACAGTGCAGACCCAGATCAGATGCCGCATTCTGCGGCATCTGATTTGGGTCTACACTGTTTTTCACTCATGCATCAGCCTGTAAATGCATCAGCGGGCAATACAATGGACTGTCTTGGTTTGTTTGCTCTTCCTTCTTATATAATTGGTGGGCTATGTTCTGCGAATGTGCTTCTCTTGGACATCTGTACTATTTTTAACCATTTGTAGACTGAATGAACTCCCCCATACTACATGTATGTATTTGAAGATTCTAATTTCGATTTTAAGTACGTCAGGCTATGTGATTTAGATATTCCTAGAGAAAAGTGACAGAACTTTTTGCTAACAGTGGAGACCCTGATAAGACACCGCGTTCTGCGGCGTTTGATCTTGGTATGCACAGTTTGCTAATTACCCTTTTAGGGGTCTACAGGCTACAATGGGCTAACAAATTAATGACAAGGGCATCGACAGTGTAGATCGAGATCAAACATCTCACACGCTGGGCGTCTGATCAGGGCCTTGCGTATTTGAATTTAACATAAGAATTTCTGTAAAAGAAATAGTAACACTTACATAAAGCTGACTTCTCTGAAAATGAAAATGGTTATGTACAAATAGTTAGAAGATGAGTCCATTCGAAATTTATGGGTTTATACTGACAGCAAGGTTGGAATCTACTTACCAACGGAAAGATGTTTTGAAGATCCAAATAGGAAGTAGACCAGTACAGGGAAGAATGACATGTATAATCCATAAACGGGCGGAAGTGTCGTCAACATACCATATGCCATACCTGAAACAGTTATAGCAATGGGGTATATATAAATTTATTATCTCCCTTAACGGGACCAAATAAGAAAACTTTGCTTCCTTTTGTAAAAATAGTTTTCCCATGACCAAAACTGGTGAAATAGGAATACCACCGATGTCACCGATTAAGAGAAATCAACACTTTTTTAAAATTGATTTGTCTCCCTTCTGAAAAGGGGTTTACTCTGAAAGAAAATAATTTGCTCCCTTGTTCCCCTTGGAGCAAATGCTTTCCTTTAAGAGTATACAGCTTTTCAGAAGGCTGTGCAAACAGTAAGTCACAAAAATTGTCTCCTTTGTAAACTATGGCAGAAAACTACCAAGTGTATCTAAAGCCCTTACCTTAAAATGCCAGGAAAACCTGCATCTGAAAATGTCGTCTGTTTGTGTCGTCTGCTGAATATTCTTGCAAACTTTCAAACCTATTTTGGCTGGCTTGCAGGCAAACAGCGTGGACTCTGATCAGACTGCTCCAAGAGGAGCAGTCTGATCTGGGTCCACATTGTTTACAAAATGACTTTTAAAATCACAAGCTGATAACAAAGCAGATGACAAAGCAGACGACAATTGTTGTGATTGGCAGTTTAAGGGTTAAATGTGTTGCTTTTTTATTGACGATGCCGTAAAGTAAAGAGACACAAAACGTTCTTGAATCGTTTAGCAAGCTAGGTAGAATTATCAGCAGACGACATTTTGAAATATTTTTCATATTTTTCCCAGCAAATGGGCTTTGATATTTCATGCAAATTTGGAGACAATTTGCATGAAATATCAAAGCCTATTTTCTGGGAAAAATTAGAAATGTATTGTCAATTTGTCATCTGCTGAATTCATAGCGTCCTAAGTGTTAATCAAAATAGAAATGTGACAGTAGTGAACATTTTCAATTTTTGATAATAATAATAATAATAATAATAATTATACTACTACTATAATAATAATACAGTCAAACCTCAATAATTCGAACATCTTTGGGACAATGTAAACTTGTTCTAGACATTGGTAGTTCGAGCCACTGAGGGTTAATCATAGAGCCACGTTAGGAGACAAATGGGAATAAGATATGGGTGTCTTTTCGATCATTGCCTTCGCAGGGCGCACATGCAATCTTGTAGGAAATGCTGTGCCCCGATTCGTATGGTGTTTACCTTGAGGAATATGCATTATCCCTACAGTCAGTCCAGAAATAATGTCTCCTGACAGGTCAGTCCGGATATTGTAGCTCTTCAGCACGCCCAAAATAGGAAAAATTGTGAAGAGAAAATCTTTACAACAGCTTGGAGAGCGCGAATATTTGGAAATCTGTCTTTTCGTTCTTTCTTGTATAGTAGAAGTTGGACGCCTTCCAGGTTCGAATTGGTCATCGAACGTTTTCTGAGAAAATACTGTTCTCTCAATCACAATTTTGGGGCTTCCAGGTTCAATTAGGCTGTCGCGGTCATCGTCATTTTTACCTAGAAATAGAAGAAAAGATTCGGGCACAGTCTAAGACATATAAAGAGGATAGACTTTGTTCCCTGATGGACTATTTTCTTCTGTAAGATAACAGCCCCAGTGAAAATGGAAGCAAATATATTTCCTTGTCATGGTTACTGCCTTTAGAGGAGCAAAATTCCCATTAAATTAACCCTGGTCCTGCTGAATCCGGATAGTGTCCTGCCCTTGCAAACAGTGTAAATCCAGATCAGTTGGCTTCTGGAGAACCCAACTGATCTGGCTCTACACTGTTTGCCATTAGGTATGTAAATTTGTATCAACAACCTGGATCAAGTAATCTGATCAGATGAAAATTAGAAGTGGACATAGCATCTTAATTTATTCAGCATCTCAAGGGTTAAAGTACAGGCACAATAAGCCACCGTGAAATAGTATATTTAAAGTTAAATGAATTAAGAGGATTTATAAAAAAAGATGGTATTTGGTGAAAATTCTAGGATAATTTATACTATTTCTTTACGAAAAAAAAGTAAAAAAGAAAAAAACAAAAAAAAAAACAACAAAAAAAAAAACAAAAAAAAAAAAACAAAAAAAACATACAGTCGACCCTCGTTATCGCGAAGTCCAAGGAACTGTCTGAAATACTTCTAGATATCCATAGCTCGACATATCAGATTTGAATAATTAAGGAAAAAATAAATCAAACAAGCACTTTTAATAAATGAATATGTAATTTGACTCCTGAAATTATATATTGAAAATATTGTGGGAAAGAGGAGAAATTGCTCCTTAGGAGCAATTTCTCCTCTTTTCCACAATATTTTGTAACCTGTTGTTAGTTTACCATGTTAAAACAGGGAAAGATTTTCACTTCGAGATAAGCGGTTATTCGAGATAAGCGAAGTCGAGATAACGAGAGTCAATTCTATATTGTACGTACTCATAAGAACATATGTTTTTATGGAGAACTTGAGAAATGATCCTAGAATTACGTATCTTCAAATACTTCTCTTAATAAGCTCTCAGTTGAAATTGTACCCACAACATAAATTTAAAAGGAAAATTGGAGAAAATTATCCTTCAATTATTTTCAAATACTCTTCCTTAACTAGTCCTCTGTTGAAAACAGTATAATTATGCACATGTGCAAAAGGTTACCTCTCTTGGGCATAGTCAAAGGACGCAGTCCGATAGCTTCTTTTTTCCCTGCGCCACGTTTCAGAGAAGAGGTTTTCTGTCTGACATCATTTTCAGCATCCGCAATAGAGTTGTTAGAGGACATATGATTTGCTTGAAGTCCATCTGCAGTTTTGTCATCTTGACTACTGCCAGTCACTGAGGTTTGCGGTTCGTCTTTGGTGTCCGGGAAAACGCTTTTTTCCATCGTGTTAATTGCTAAAATATCACGAAAACATACCTATATAATTTTGACCCCCCTTAAACCCCACTTTTATATAGTAAAACTGGGGTATACATTATTGTTCTTATTTTTGCTCGAAAACATAGATTGTGGGTACTCGTTAGAACCGCCTCGCCGAGGCGGTTCTAACAAGTACCCACAATCTATGTTTTGAGCAGAAATATGGAAAAATATCAGAGATTTTTATCTGAAAATTTTCAGTATTTAGAGGCGTGCTTTCGTAATGAGACTGAGGGTTCGCAATGTCAGAAAATATACCGTCGGACATGTGCATCCGACAAATACTAAGATCCACCTTCGCATCCTTCCGTCAGACTGTAGTTTTCATTGTCGCCTTGTAGAAGCCTTGTATAGTTGGCTATCAAAAAAGGGCCAAACAAAATCTTCATAAAAATGAGCAAATGCGCAGACCGATGTGAGTCTTAGCTGCAAGCAATGTTGGAAGATTCATTTTTTTCTACGTACTACTACCGTATTCGACCATATTACCGCAATGTGCGCATAGTTTTGTTGTTTTTTTTTGTTTTTTTTTCAAAATTACTACCTATCTACTAAGGGTACACTTTAACAAAAATAAATAAATAAATAAAATCAGCAAAGGGCTTATTTCTCGATGTTTGTGCGATTTTTTTCACCTGGTTTTCTTTATAAATGCAGATATTGTGGGTACTCATTCAAAGTCGATGCAATATAAAAGGGTACCCACAACATATGTCTTTATAAAGGAGTAGACAAAAAGTACGCTGGTTGTAATCTGAAGACTACGAAACTGTTGACTGTGCGCTTATAGGGGTATGTGCGGTAATAAGGTCCAATACGGTATATACAAATGTCACCTACATTTTGAGTGAAGCGCCAGTTTTCACAAAGACGACAACTTTTGTGACTTACAGAACGCTTTATCGCACATCATGCCCCTTCTAAAAAAGAATCTACTTTAAAAGTGGGAGCATATTTCTTTCCTTTTAATAAAGATCCATTTTCAGAAGGGAGTGAAAACAGTTTTAACAGTTGTCGTTCTTGAAAGTGTACATATTCCCCTTAAAAGTTAAAATGTCACTACGACCAGCTTCATAGCTTAACGCCCTGCATGCTCGGTGAACTTTTTCACATGACAATGACGCTAGATTCTAGCAAAATTGCTATCATGCCAGAACATCGTTGTATTTGCAACTTTAAATTTCTTTTGCACTTAATTTTGCTACTTCATATCTATTCTAACATTCTCTATTGCTACTCACTTATTCTATCATACGAAAACCGAAAAACATTAAACCATTTCATAAAGAAGACTAGACGCACAACTCACGTCTCACAAAGCAAAGCTTGGAAGGCGAATGCGCAGTTCTCAATATTTGTGGTAGGAACATTCATGTATATTGTCTTCACAACGTGGCTCACCATCCTCCTACTTTGTTCAGGTGACATTCATCCAAATCCAGGACCCACATCCCATTCGTCTTCATCTGTAACGAGTCTGTCTACTTCATCTTCAAGCTTGTCTACTACAGTTTTTGACTCCCTTCCACTCAATCATAATTTATCATTTATTCACTACAATGTCCAAAGTATCCTCCCGAAGCTTGAAATACTTCATGCAGAGCTCCATGAATTTGACATACTTGCATTCTCTGAGACTTGGCTAAACCCTTCCATTGATAATGAAGATATTATGCTTCAGCAATACCAGGCGCCAGTGCGTAAAGACAGAGAAGGAGATGCTCATGGAGGGGTAATTATTTATGTCAAGGAGGGTATCCATTATAAACGGAGGAATGACTTAGAAATTAGAGGTTTAGAGAATATATGGATTGAGATAGCCAATAACCATAAAAGCATACTATTTGGCCTGTTTTATCGACCGCCTAATTCGAATAACAATTACTTTTCTAATATTGAAGACTCTATTGCCCTCGCGGTAGATACCAATATTCGTGAAATAGTCGTCATGGGAGATTTTAACTACAATTTGTTGAATTTGCAATCATCTAGAAAGATCAATGCTCTGTGCACCCAGTTCTCTTTGTTTCAAACCATCGAAGAAGCCACCCATTATACTGAGAATTCTTCGTCTTTAATTGATTTATTAATAGTCAGTAACAAAAATAGTTTGCTGTTAAGTGGTATAGGTGACCCATTTCTGAATCAGGATATACGTTACCATTGCCCAGTATACGGAATTCTCAAGTTTGCTAAACTAAAACGTAAAACATTTAAACGTCATATTTGGGACTATGAAAAAGGAAATTATCAATCATTACGCGAGCAAGCATCCTTAGTAGACTGGCCTGCTCTTTACGACGATAACATTGACACATACTCTGTAAATATAACTTCAAAAATAATCGACCTAGCCAAAGATAACATTCCAAACAGAAATATTACAATCCATCCTTCAGATCCTCCTTGGATAACGTCAGAATTAAAAAGATATATTCGCAAACGCAAACGGTCATATCAAAGAGCAAAACGAACAGGAAATGAAACAGACTGGAGTAAGTTTAAGAAATTACGAAATCAAACAGTTAAAATGACACGCAAATGTAAACAGTTTTACAATGACAAAATAGCAGACAAATTGCGGTCTGAATCCCTTTCTTCAAAAGACTGGTGGTCTACATTAAAACAAATAATCGCTCCAAACTCAAAAACATCTGTTCCGCCACTTGAGGTTAATAATAACATAATCACAGACGAGCATGACAAAGCAAATGTTTTAAACAATTTCTTCCAAAGTCAAACACTCCTGGATGAACAAAATGCTGTTCTTCCTGATTTAACTCCAGCTACTGTTGATTCTTTATTGGATCGTATCATTTTGACTCCTCATGAGGTTGAATTAGTACTCGAGATATTGCCTGTAGGTAAAGCTTCTGGACCAAATGGGCTGAGTAATCGTATTCTAAAGGAACTTTCGCATCAACTAGCTTCTCCTTTTTGTTCACTCTTCAATGATTTATTGCACAAAGGTGTTGTGCCAGTTTCCTATAAAGAGGCTCATGTTTGCCCTGTTCCGAAGAAAGGTGACTTGTCTGCTGTAAATAACTATCGACCAATATCTCTTCTAAACTCTGAAGACAAGCTTTTTGAACGTCTTGTCTTCAAACATCTCATTTACAAACTTATAACTTGCTTTCTTCGCTCCAGTCCGGTTTTATACCTGGCGATTCAACTGTCAACCAACTTACATATTTATATAATACTTTTTGTCAGGCCTTAGATTCTGGCAAAGAAGTGCGGGTTGTCTTCTGTGACATCAGCAAAGCTTTTGACAGGGTTTGGCATGCAGGACTACTTTTGAAACTTGAAGCAGCTGGTGTCACAGGACAAGTCCTAGAATGGTTTAAGAGTTATTTAACTAATCGAAAGCAAAGAGTTGTTCTGCCTGGTGCTGTCTCAGATTGGATTTTTATACATGCTGGAGTCCCTCAAGGTTCGATCTTAGGTCCCCTGTTATTTCTTGTGTATATCAATGATATTGTTCTTGATATAGGTTCCAATATTCGACTTTTTGCAGATGATACAAGTGTTTATATTGTCGTCGATGACCCCGTCACTGCAGCTGCTTGTATTAACGCTGACTTAGGAAGAATAACACAATGGGCTGCTAAGTGGCTAGTCACTTTTAACCCTCCAAAAACTGAATCTATGTTAATTTCGCGTAAATTAAATAGAAACCTTCACCCCCCAATATTTATGCAAAATGTACAAATAACTGAAGTGGACTCTCATAAACACTTAGGAATAGTATTCTCACAAGACTGCTCATGGCACAAACATATAAACTACATATCTGAAAAAGCGTGGACAAGAATAAATATCATGAGAAAACTTAAATTTCAACTCGATCGAAAATCTCTTGAAACCATTTATATTGTATTTATAAGACCGTTGCTTGAGTATGGCGATGTCATATGGGATAACTGTACCCAGTACGAAAAACGAGAACTGGACAAAATACAAAATGAAGCTGCCAGAATAGTTACGGGAGCAACAAAGTTAGTTTCGTTAAACACACTCTATTCTGAAATTCGATGGGAAACTCTCGAACAGAGACGCAAAAATCACAGGTTAACACTTTTCTATAAAATGAGGTACAGTTTAACTCCACAGTATCTATCCTCTTTGGTACCTGAATCTATTAGTAATGTTTCTAATTATAATTTAAGGCATTCAAATAATCTACGAGGAATCAATGCTAGAACCACTCAGTATCAACAATCATTTCTGCCAACGGCCATCAAAGAATGGAATAATCTGCCATTAGAACTCCAGCAAAGTAATTCTGTTAACTCTTTTAAATATAACTTAACTAAAGACAAGGAACAAACACCGAAATACTATCATACTGGAAGTCGCCGTCTCCAGATCCTACACACTCGTTTGCGCACTCACTGCAGTGCTTTGAATCTGGATCTGTTCCTGAAAAATGTCTCTGAAACTCCACTGTGTAGTTGTGGGAGTATCGAGGATTCGCAGCATTATTTTTTCCATTGCTCACATTACCAAACTCAACTCACAGCTTTAATGAACGCTGTTTCTACAGTTCAGACACCTACTTTAAATCTGCTGCTATACGGCAGCTCAAACCTCTCTGTTGACATAAACAAAGCCATTTTTGAGAAAGTTCATAAATTTATATTGGACACTAAACGGTTTTAAATCTGTGGTAAATGCATGTTGCAGGTACAACTTGTCCTGAACAATATCTACATTGTCTGCCTGTGGATGCAAGCTCAGTTGTTCCTCTCCAAGAATGCCATTTTCATATACCTTGTTATACACTGTTTGATTCTTATTACTGTTTTCTTAATACAAACACTAATTGAATTATTTATTTATTATTTATCTATTTATTTTCATTTTTTTTTTTTACTTTTTCTTTATTTTTATTTCTTTTTTTATTCTATATTTTTGTGTGTGTTTTATCAACTAATTTATTTTACCTTCTCACATGAAATAAACCACAACATTTTGCCTTGATCTGTGAAACAATCTGCCTTCAAGTCAACAACGAAATATACACCGTAGAGGAGAAGAACTCTATAAGTATTTATATGCTTTCGTTCTAATCCTATATCGTTTGTATGTCAAATTTGTTACTTTCTTGTACTTGTATTATGTAATAAAATATGTTTAAACCAACTTTCAGCAGACGTCATATATATATATATATATATATATATATATATATATATATATATATATATATATATATATATATATATATATATATATATATGTGTGTGTGTGTGTGTATACACACACACATAACCTCTGAAGAAGGCGAAAGCCGAAAGGCCTCAGGTAAACAAATTATTTGCACTGTTAATGATTAACTCTCAACATACAGTTTAACGCCTATAATTTCAGCATCCAGTGCTACCAAAAAGATTTTTTGTTAGATGTTATGCTCCTTCTCCTAACTTATATTATATATGTGACTTGGTCCCCTTCTTGTACTGATCCCTTAAAAAATTCAGTGCATAAATTTAAACAGAATACCCCAGGAAAAAAACCCTGTAAACACAAAGCTTCTGTTCAGATCCTTGTTCCTGAAATAGTTATAGTTAACAAATATTTGTTGTTGTAAAGGACTCCTCATAATTTTTCCCAGAAAATATGCTTTGGCATTTCATTCAAATTGTAAAATCTCAAACCCTATTTTCTGGAAAAAAAAAAAAAGGCAAAAAAAAAAAAAAAAAAAAAAAAAAAAAAATCAATTTGTCGTCTGTTGACTCTGCTTAGAGGGTGTCAAAGGTTAAAAGTCTTACGGATTATAGTCAAAATATTGTGCCACCTCTCTCTCTCTCTCCATCTCTCTCTCTCTCTCTCTCTCTCTCTCAGATAGCATTCTTTATAAATCTACAGCGGGCCGTTATCAGTCCGTCCGCTACCCTATAGATTTATGTAGAATACTTACTGGTCTCTCTCTCTCTCTCTCTCTCTCTCTCTCTCTCTCTCTCTCTCTCTCTCTCTCTCTCTCTAAATAATATTATAAAAAGTAAACAAACTCATTACCATCTCTAACCAAGCTTCGTGTGCGCTCCTCTACTGAAGCAAGTCTGCTGCGTGGAGAAGACGGCGAGCCAGTTGCTTTCTCAAGGTCATTACGGCTTTTTGTGTCACTCTTCTCATCCTGAACATCTTCTGTGTGTACAAGGATTTCCTTGTTGTCCATGATACTGAAATTTCATATACCCAATGAATAATATACATATAGACAGACTTTAGATGTAATTAAACCATAAAGGGGTACGCTGGCAAAATTGTAGCAGACGGCAATTTTTTAATTATTATTTTTCAGAGAAAGTGATAATCACGTGGACAACTAACTACCTTAAGGAAATGTTGGCGTTTGTATACTATGACTCGACTGTAAACAATCCCGAAAACAATCGACCCAAAAAGTAAATACTCAAAATACAGTTGACGCCTGAATTTAAACTAGCATTCTTCATAAATCTACAGCGGGCCATTATCGGCCCGTTAGCTACCCTGACGGGCCGATAACGGCCCGCTATAGATTAATGTAGAATACTTACTGGGCTCTCTCTGTCTCTCTCTGTCTGTCTCTGTCTCTCTCTCTTAACGCGGCCCATGCATTCTCGTTGCCCAAGAGCAACAAAAAGACCACTATCGTATTGTCAAAGTAATCGGAATATATTCCTTAACACATGAACCTTAAAATTTGAGTAGTATAGGGTGCCAATATGGACACGCCCATAAGTGTGTCCATAGTGGCACCCTATTCTACCCTATACTACTAACTTGAACAAGTCCATTTGACTACCTGGCCATGTGTATGAAATGTAGTGACAGAATGGCAAACAATGTTGGCCTTGATCAAACTGCTCCTCAGTAAACAGTGCAGCACCAGATCAAACTGCTCCATTAGGAGCAGTTTGATCTGGGTCTACACTGTTTACTAAGGTCTGTCTGTCTGTCGGTACAAATATTTAGGATGAATTCGTGTGTTGCTTACTCATTTAACTCTTATATCTCCGTGAAAAGAAACGTGATGCATCTTTTCTCTAAGAAAGAAAAAACAACTACAAACAAGAGGCCCACGGGCCACGGCTCGCTCACCTGAGTGACATAGCCACTACATATATGCAGAATGTTATGCAACATTTTTCCAATCCGATCATCGCAACCAATGAAAAGATCATCATTTGAGCAGTTTTTAGTTTTGAAGAATATATGGGCCTGACAGTCAATAGAGCGTGATCATTTGAACAAACTATCAATCACATTTCAACAATAGGATCCTTTATGTAATTTTTGTATGTTTGTGTTGTACACATTATATTCAATAAACTATTGTTTAAACCAGCAGTAGGATCAATAATTTGGTGGACATTGGCTAAGTGGTTTCTGAAGAATCATGATTTTATACATGTAAACAGCACAGTAGCAGGGAAATATAAAAAACATAAACAAGATGGCGGCCATCTTAGATTTCCAATTAGAACAGTTTCTACAATGATCTACAAGTCACCTCGATACTTCCAGTATAAATGCATATGGCCCATACAAATGCATGGGGAAGCAAATCTGACCTTGCCGTAAAAGGGTCAAATGTCAACACCGGACCATCATTTTAGTAATTTTGGTAGATATCCTGTCCCCCATAATTTGTGCAAAGATTAGGGCCCAGGATTTATTTGGTTATGGAGAAGAATATTTTAAAGGTTTTAACCATATATGGGCATCGCAGCCATTTTGATCAATGGACCACGCCCATTTTAGCAATCTTCCGTTCTCCTGCTCCAAGGAGGCGCCACATGAAATTTGAGCAAAACTGGCCCAGAGGCTTCAGAGGAGGTCATTTGAAAATATCAACATTTTTACAATACACATGTATGGGGCCCATACAAATGCATACAGAAGCAAACTTGACCTCGCCGTAAAAAGGTCAACTGCCAATGTACGACCATCATTTTAGCAACTTTGGTAGACCTCCCGTCCCTGATGAGTTTTGTAAAGATTCAGCCACAAGGCATCCTCAGGTCGGGAGAAGTAGATTTTTAGAAGGTTTTACCATATATAGGCATGGCAACCGTCTTGGTCAATGGATGGCAACCATTTTAGCAATCTTTCATTCCCCTGCCACATGGAGGCTCCAAATGAAATTTGAGTAGCATTGGCCCAGAGGCTCTAGAGGAGAAGTTGTTTGAAATTCTCAACATTTTTCCCATACACATGCATAGGAAAGCGAATTTGACCTCTCCGTATAAAGGTCAAATGTTAATATATGACCATTATTTTAGCAACTTTGGTAGACATTCCGTCCTCGATGATTTATGCAAAGATTCAGCCACAAGGCATCCTCGGTTCTGGAGATGAAGATTTTTAAAGGTTTTTACCATATATGGGCATGGCGTTCATCTTGGTAAATGGACCGCAACCATGTGAGCAATCTTTCATTCTCCTGCCTCCAAATGAAATTTGAACAACATTGGCCCAGAGGCTCCAGAGAAGTCATTTGAAATTCTCAACATTTTTTCCCCTGCAAATCCATAAGGAAACACACTTGATCTCGCCATAAAAAGGTCAAATGTCAATGTACGACCATTATTTTAGCTACTTCGGTAGACCTCCCGTCCATGATAATTTTTGCAAAGATTCAGCCACAAGGCATCGTCGGTTCTGGAGAAGAAGATTTTTAAAGGTTTTTACCATATATGAGCATGGCGGCCATCTTGGCTAATGGACGGCAACCAATTTTAGCAATCTATCATTCCCCTGCCCCAGGGAGACTCCAAATGAAAATTTAGCAACATTGGCCCAGAGGCTGTAGAGGAGAAGTTTGAAATTCTCAACAGTTTTCCCATACAAATGCATAGTGAAGCAATATACGACCATTATTTTAGCAACTTTGGTAGACCTCCTGTCCCCGATGATATATGCAAAGATTCAGCCCTAAGGCATCCTCGGTTTTGGAGAAGAAGATTTTTAAATGTTTTTTCTTTTTTAACATATATGGGCATGGCGGCCATCTTGGTCAATGGACCGCAACTATTTTAGCAACCTTTCATTCTCCTGCCTCAAGGCGGCTCCAAATGAAATTTGAGCAACATTGGCCCAGAGGCTCCAGAGGAGAAGTAATTTGAAATTCTCAACATTTTTTCCCATGCAAATCCATAAGGAAGCACACTTGACCTCGCCATAAAAAAGTCAAATGTCAATGTACGACCATTATTTTAGCCATTTCAATAGACCTCCCGCCCCTGATAATTTTTGCAAAGATTCAGCCACAAGGCATCCTCGGTTGTGGAGAAGAAGATTTTTAAAGGTTTTTATCATATATGAGCATGGCGGCCATCTTGGTTAATGGACGGCAACCATTTTAGCAATCTTTCCTTCCCCTGCCCCAGGAAGACTCCAAATGAAATTTGAGCACTATTGGTCCAGAGACTCCAGCGGAGAAGTTTGAAATTCTCAACATTTTTCCCATAAAAAATGCATAGGGCAGCAAACTTGACCTCGCCGTAAAAAGGACAAATGTCAATGTACGACCATTATTTTAGCAACTTTGGTAGACCTCCTGTTTCCCGATGATATGTGCAAAGATACAGCCATAAGGCCTCCTCGGTTTTGGAGAAGAAGATTTTTAAATGTTTTTACCATATATGGGCATGGCGGCCATCTTGGTCAATGGACGGCAACCATTTTAGCAATCTTTCATTCTCCTGCCCCAGGGAGGCTCCAAATGAAATTTGAACCACATTGGACCAGAGGCTCCAGAGAAGAAGTCTTTTGAAATTCGCAACATTTTTCCCAAACACATGCATAGGGAAGCGAATTTGACCTCTCCGTAAAAAGGTCAAATGTCAATATGACCATTATTTTAGCAACTTTGGTAGACCTCCCGTCCCCGATGATTTATGCACACAAGGCATCCCCGGTTCTGGAGAAGAACCTTTTTTAAAGGTTTTTACCATATATGGGCATGGTCAACGGACCGCGCCATTTTTTTGCAATCTTTTGTTCCCCCAACCTAAGAAGGTTCCATATGAAATTTGAGCACAATTGGCTCAGGGGCTTCAGAGGAGAAGTCGTTTGAAAATGTTAACGGACGGAAGCACGGACGGACGGACAGACAGACGGACGGATGGCGGACGAAACGTGATCACTATAGCTCATCCTGAGCATAGCTCAGGTGAGCTAAAAAGCAATATCCATCCCATAGGCAAAAAGCAACCACACATACAATAGTCAAGCCTCCGTGCATTGTAGACTGGTGCTTCGCTACTTGTTACGTCTATTTTACAATGCCCAGGCTACCCAGAAAGATTAGTTCCCGGCTAGCATTTTATTTAAATCAAATCTGTTTTGGACCTTTATTCGTGCGACAGGAATTTTGTCGGGCCGATAATGGTCAAATACAGATCTGATACCTGCGGCACCGGCAAAAATGAAAATATATTTATTGAAAACAAATCATGAATTTTCTCGGAAATAAGCTCAACATTTATGCAATAATAGCAATATAGCTGTACTCTGAAATACTTTAAAGTTTGTGTCTTGTAATGTTCCTAACTTTCTTCTATTAGATGAAATAAACGACTGACAGATTTTAAAAAGTAGTTAGTCAATAAACCGAGAAACAAAACACCAGCTATTCCAAGCCTTACTTTCACTACGAAACACGCCTATTCAAATATATTGAAAATTTCACCACCAAAAAACTGAAAGTTTTCAGATAAAAATTTCAAATTTCTGCTCAAAACATAGATTGTGGGTACTCGTTAGAACCGCCTCGCCGAGGCGGTTCTAACGAGTACCACAATCTATGTTTTTTAGCAGAAATAAGAAAAATAATTTATAGCCCTGTAAACCCCAGTTTTACTATATAATAGTGGGGTTTAAGGAGATCAAAATTTTATAGGCATGTTCTCGTGATGGCTAGAAAAAGTCACAGGCTGTTTTCGCAAGTTGTTATCTGTTTATCCTTTAGTTTCCAATCCTGTAATAAAGAGACCCTAAGCATTGCAGAGAGGTAATTCGGGCTTGTTCTCGTGAACGGATACGGAATGACGCCACAAAAATACATAGCAATGTGTATGACAACGGGTGTGTTCAGAATATATCCTTCGATTTTGCGCCTATGGTAGCTATCGGTACGCATCGGTTACCTTCGATGGAATTATCGGGTGGTACATGTACTTTGGCTGCCAGTCCTTCAATCCTACCAGAACCAAACAGTGGGTAGCTACAGTGATTTTAATAGAAATCAATTTTAAATTTCTCAGTGTTACGAAGCGACAAATATGTAGCTAAACGTTTGCATACGCAACCCCGCCAGTTAATTACACAATCGTGCTGCTGAATTTAACGCCGGTTTCGGGAGGTAGAACTGATGCCGATCCAGAGGAGTTTAGGATGGATCAGTCAACCTCCGCCGCTTGACAAAAATTTCATTTTCCTATATAGTCGACTCTCGTTATCTCGACCTCGCTTATCTGGAATAATAGCTTATCTCGAAGTGAAATTCTGGTCCCTGTTTTAACATAGAAATCTAAGAATAGGTAACAAAATATTGTGTAAAAGAGGAGAAATTGAGGAGCAATCTCTCCTCTTTTCTACAATATTTTCAATATGTCTCTAACGTCAGGAGTCAAAATACATATTCATTTGTTAAATTTGGTTGTTCGATTTATTGTTTTCCTCACTTCTGCAACTCTGATATTTCGAGGTACGGATATCTCGAAGTGTTTCAGAGAGTCCCTTAATGGAATTCGAGATAAGGAGAGTCGACTGTATAGAAACATTTTCAGAAGGGACTTAGTGTGCGGAAAGGCAAACCGGAAGTCGCAAACATTGTCTCCCTTGTACAAAATGGCGAATAATCTACCTAGCGTATCCAGTCCCATTACATATAGATGCAGAGGATAAAGTAAACCTGAATTATAATGACATCGTTACGAAAACATGCCTATTCAAATGTATTGAAATTTTTACCATCAAAAACTAAAATTGTTCAGATAGAAAATTCTAATATTTTTTCATATTTCTGCTCAAAACATACATTGTGGGTACTCGTTAGAACCGTCTCGATGAGGCGGTTCTAACGAGTACCACAATATATGTTTTTGAGCAGAAATATGAAACATAATGTATATCCCTGTAAACCCCAGTTTTACTATATATAAGTGGGGTTTAAGGGGGTCAAAATTATATAGGCATGTTTTCGTGATGATTTTGTTTTATTCAGAATGTTCAAAGAATCGCCTTTCGCAATGTAGCCTTATCATGCGCAAGAAGGGTGAAAGACAGATTTGTGACCTGGGTAAGAAAATATGTATGACTCTTAAAAGAAAGTATCAGTGTTAGTACTAGGGTTAAATTCACGCGTTTCGTGTGATTTTTGACAACCGCTAAATCACCTTCTTATATTTCAATTGAAATCGATATTTTAATGTCCCAGTCACATGCTTAATACTTAGCATGCTGGGTAAACTTTCAGCAGACGACTTACTGGGCATATTAATTTCTCGCAGCCGGGCTGCACCGGTTCGCCGCGGTTAACCGGCTAACGCACTCTTTTATATAGCCGAGTCAGCCGGCGGCGAACCGGTTTGACCCGATTGTGCCGCTTGTAAGTAATGTAACTGACAGGTAAGGCGGCTAAAAACATTGCGGACAAGTAATGCTTCTGTTACCAATGACGAAAACAGCCATTCTGCTTGGTCAGTAATGTTGGTTTTAGCCTGTGCTCTCTTTTGTAACAGACAGCCGGTTAACCGCCGACTGGATCAGTTAGGTGAGAAAAGAGTGCGCCCTTTGAAATATTTCCATACTTTTTCTACGAAAATTGTTACAATATTTGATATATATCATGCATATTGACTTCAATGAAGACTATTCGCATTAAGTGTCAAATCATGTTTTCTGGGAAAAATAAGAAAAATATCACGAACTGGTCTTCGGCTGAATTTGGTCAGAGAGTGGTAACGGTTAAATATTAATTATGTTATTCCGCTGTCTTTATTACTTCAGCCATACCAAGCGAAAGAGGATTCTAGGACGTAGCGAAGATGACTTTTACGTTTTATTCCCATTTAAAGCATTGTAGACTGAATGAACTTCCCGCTCACTATATATTAGAAGAGTCCAATTTCAATTTGAGGTACGTCCAGCTATGAGATTTTGATATTCCTAGAGAAATATGGCTAAAATAGTTGCAAACAGTGGAGACCCTGATCAGACGCCGCGTTCTGCGGCGTCTGATCTGGGTCTGCACTGTTTGCCAATTATCATTTTAGGGGTCTCCAGTCTACAATGGGTTAAGCAATTCTCGCACGCATGTATATCGCTTCCGTTCGTTTACTGAATCTTGCTTGTCTGACGACACGTTAACCCTTGTGGTACTTTTTTTTTGTGTTGTCTCCCAGAAAAGGGAGAAAACGGACAGAAGAACTGATCTTAAAGAAGACAATTGGTATAAAATGTCAAACCCTAGTTTAAGGAAAAATATCACCTATTTGTCGTCAGCCGAATTTGCCCATAGTATGGCAAAGGTTAATATACACAATCTTTTATCGACTGATTCATTTAGACATCTTAAAGCAATGATACAGTTCCTCAGTCTTCTGTCTTGATTTTAAGTACATGGCAGTGTAGCTGGAACACCAAAATGCTCGATAAATGTTGTTTCCGATTAGCGGCCAACATTTCTTGCAATAATAAAAAGTTGAGTTTGCATGCTCTCTCTTTCTCTCTCTCTCTCTCTCTCTGTCTGTTTCTCTGTCTCTGTTTCTGTTTCTCTGTCTCAGTTTCTCTTTCTCTGTGTCTCTGTTTCTCTGTTTCTCTGTCTCTGTTTTTCTGTCTCTCTTTCTCTGTCTCTCTGTTTCTGTTTCTCCATCTCTCTGTCTGTTTATCTGTC
Organism: Anodontia alba; assembly: GCA_964016985.1. Lineage (NCBI taxonomy): Eukaryota > Metazoa > Mollusca > Bivalvia > Lucinida > Lucinidae > Anodontia > Anodontia alba. The sequence continues at coordinate 62,852,131 of OZ024828.1, forward strand.
TATGTCTCTGTTTCTCTGTCTCTCTCTCTGTTTCCCTGTCTCTCTCTCTCTGTCTTTCTCTCTCTGTCTCTGTCTCTCTCTCATTCTGTCTCTGTCTCTCTCTGTATCTGTCTCTGTCTGTCTCTGTCTGTCTGTCTCTCTCTATCTGTCTCTGTCTGTCTGTCTGTCTCTGTTTCTGTTTCTCTGTCTCTGCTTCTCTGTTTCTTTGTCTCTGTTTCTCTGTCTCTCTATCTGTTTCTCTGTCTCTCTCTCTGTTTCTCTGTCTCTCTCTCTGTCTCTGTTTCTGTCTCTGTCTGTCTCTCTCTGTCTGTCTGTCTCTGTCTCTCTCGCTCTCTCTCTCTCTGTCTTTCTTTCTCTCTCTCTCTCTCTCTCTCTCTCTCTGGCAGACGACCTTAAAACTGATATCCCGGACCACCAAATGAAAAACATACGAATAACTTTACCAAAGCCCCCTTCACGTAAACAACAGAAGGACCATCTAGACAAACTATACAAAACACCTCAAAAGTAGGACCAGTTTGGGACCAGTAAGTGGCAACGCTTCTGAGGGAGGGGTAGCTTAAATTATGGAATTTGTACAGGCGCCCAACCTTGCCCTTATATCCGTTACATTATTACTTATTAACTCAAAGCAGAACCCACAAACATGGACTATTCTGAAAAGAATCTGAAGTCTCGGTGACAATCTCATGGCAGCAGGACCACGTTAGGCCGGGTCAAAGGTACCGGCATCAAATGCCAACAGTTTCCTACCGATTTCGGAAGGAGCTGTTATTTAGTTTGAGATCCGATTCACATTCGGGTAATTAGCAAAGCTACTAACCGCAAAGGGGTTAATGTGTGTAGCTAGGCAAATCCCTGTAAGTTCACTGAAAATGGGACTGTTAACCAGAATATTCCTTGTCTTTGCAAACAGTGGAGATCAAAATCAACTGATCTGGATCTGCACTGTCTGCCTGTATGTGAATTTGTATCAAAATCATGGATCAAGTAATCTGATTGGCTGACAGTTAGAAGTGGGCGTATCATCTTAATTTATTAAGCAAGAGCAGGTTAATTGGCTGTTGAAGTAGTATACCGCTAAATGACCAAACAGAAGATTTAAAGGCAGGGTCTAGATACGTTTATAAGATTGTCTGCCATTTTACAAGCGAGACAACTTTCGCGACTTCCTGATTATTTTCCAATACACCAAGCCCCTTATTGAATGTGAGCTCCTCTAAAAGAAGGGAGTTGCTCTCTTCACTGTTATAGTAGGACCCTTCTCGGAAGGGAAGCTAAGCACTTTTGACAGAATTACCTCCCTGGAAAGTGTATGAATTCCTCTTAACCCTTAAACTGCCAATCACAACTATTGTCGTCTGCTTTGTTATCTGCTTGTGATTTTAAAAGTCATTTTTGCAAACAGTGTGGACCCAGATCAGACTGCTCCTTAGGAGCAGTCTGATCTGGGTCCACACTGTTTGCCTGTATGCAAAAATAGGTTTGAAAGGTCTGCAAGAATATTCAGCAGACGACATAAACAGACGACATTTTCAGATGCAGTTTTTCTTGGCGCTTTAAGGGTTAAATGCTGTACCAGAGACCGTGCACATGATTCCATGTAATTAAGTAGGTATTACACAGCATGTGGGGGCGATATAAGAATTTATTACTGGTCATACTGTAAGTAGATATGTGGGTAACTATTTCCACCGTTTATACTGTCCAGTAGTTGGATATTCTAGTGAATATAAACGGTATTTTTTATGGCCATCAGACCACAGTTATTTCCTTATATCATGTATATGGATTAGTCCTTTCATATCATACGATTATATGATTGCCTTTTGCAGGGACAGTGATACACTCTTAGGGGGAGATAATCCAGTCATAATTGTTTTAGCTCCCTTCTGAAAAGGGATCTACTCTAAAAGGAAAGAATTTGCTCCCCTTTGGGAGCAAATTCTTACCTTTTAGAGTAGATTCCTTTCATTCTTTTTAGAGTAGACTCCTGTTCAGAAGAAGGAAAGCAAACATGAATTCTTAAAGTTGTGTCCCTTGTACAGAATGGTGGGAAATCTACATGGTATATACAGTCCGTTAATATTCTTGTTTGTGTTGAGGTTTTAGGGCCCAGTCGATCCAGTGGGGGTATGTCGAGCGCGGTCAGTTTACCTAGCCACACTTTTACTAGGCAGGCTTAGTCCTCTAAGTGGTTAACCAGTAATGTGCACATTCTTTCGCAAGAAACTGACAACTGCCCTTCTTGAATTAGCGGAAGGGAGAGAATGGCCGTAGAAAATAGTTCATGATCAATCTCCGGGAAATAATGTTGCCAACCCAGCAGGGGTCGAACCCGCAACCTTCTGATCACCAGTTGGACGCGCGTCCAACTGAGCCACAGAGGTCACCAGTCCATAATGTAATGTAATATCTAAAGAATTTTACTGATTCTGACAAGAAACTTTATATTTCTTGCCATATTATATTTTAGTATTATCGTCACTCCCAGACAGAATTACTTTTACCATATCCTTTGTTTTTCACATACCGGTATAAGATGACTCTGAAGTATCAATGACTTACAGATATCCTAAACAATTATATGAGTCAGAAAGCTTATGCTTTGTGCATTTTAAAACTCATTTTTTAAACTCTAGCTTTTCGAATTGCATTTTCGATATCACTTTTTAATTTCGTTTTTACCAATAGATTCTATAAGTAATCACCCTTAAGAGCAAGGAACACGCTTACAAAACTGGAAACAACCGAAATAGCATGTTTTCAAGGTCTGATTAGCTAATTTCGGTCAATTTGGTCTTATCAGTGACCCTCTTACATGTATAATTGTTTTTAAATATCCCGGAATAGGCGCTGTGATAACAAAGGACTATAGTGAAGTACGAGGAAACGTTTTACGGCCTCTACAAGGCACTAAAGCCAATTGTAGTGAAGATATATAGATTCTAAAAGGATTGACCCTTCAGAGCCAGGAACATACAACCGAATCTCAATAGCTGGAACACCGATGGCTCATTTACCATGGCTAATTCGAACTCGTCAAATTCTTCCTATAGCGCAAGAAAACAAATATTTAAAGAAATTTTCTTCTTCTATCATGAAATTGTATGTTGTGTGTACTCAATAGAATCGCCTCAATGAGGCGATTCTAATGAGTACACTCAACATACCATTATTGTCTAGAAGGTCGAAAAAAAAAATCCTAAATTATCGCCACTTGCCTCCTGATCTGGCACTGTGATTAACCCTCATTAGCTCGAACTACCCATGTCTCGAATGAATTTTCATGGTCCGAAAGATGTTCGAGCTATTGAGGTTCGACTGTACTGAAAGCAGCTGAAGTGTCAAGTTGTCTGGACAGAGTAACTGGAGTAAAACTATTCAGAATAAAATTTGTTGAGGAAGACAGACAACGTTTTAGTTTAAAGAACTTTTATAATTCACATTATGTAATTATATAATTAACATTCAATAATTTTGTTGAATACTGATGGGGATTTTAATTTTTAAAAAGAAATTCCATTGATTGGTGATTCGCCTGCTGATATGCGATGTTACTGATATCATCAGCACAACTCATTACGAAAACATACCTATTCTAATATACTGAAAATTTTACCACCAAAACATGAACATTTTCAGATGAAAAATTCTGATATTTTTCATAATTCTGCTCAAAACATAGATTGTGGGTACTCGTTAGAACCGCCTCGACGAGGCGGTTCTAACGAGTACCCACAATCTATGGTTTTAAGCAGAAATAAGAAAACTAAAGTATACCCCTGTAAACCCCAGATTTACTATATAAAAGTGGGGTTTAAGGGGGTCAAAGTTATATAGGCATGTTTTCGTGATGGACAAGTTGATTTCAGCCCTACCGTGCACTGCCGTCAGTTCCTCTCCTTTAAAAGTAAGCATATACCAAGTTTCATAGAATTTGGCGTTGCTGCTCCTGCGGCAAGAGTTACAAGAAAAAAATATAGCCTTATCCGATGACCTAAGGCTTCTGGTTCCCATTTGTTTCCGTGAAACAAAACATTGAAATGAAAACTCTCAGGTGACGGGACAAAATTACATTTTTATATACCTATAAAACGTTAAGACATAAATATACCGTCAGTGTACTGTTAACTCCTAAATGCAAAGCAAAATTTATAACAGACGACATTCTATTTTTCTTTTTTTATTATTATTATTATTTTCATAGGAAATAAGTCTGGGCAAGCAGACGGTTCACATGAAATGTAAATACTTGATTTCAATGAAAAATAATAATATTAAAAATATTTAAGAGTGTCGTCTGCTGCAGTTATGATAAACTTGTTTCCTCCTCCTCTGGTTTCAAATGTGTATCTAGTTTCAACAGATTAGATGGTGTAGTCATTGAGAAGTGAATTCAACCTGAACACTTAACATGGAAATATACTGCCAGCGAAGCATGAAAAAAGGGATCACCAGCGAAGCATGAAAAAAGGGATCAACATATAAGTTTCTCTACCAGCATCAGCTTCTCTCCTCAAGAAGCCGTTTCATTAATCCGGCGCTAATTAATATAGTTCCGGAAACTTAGCAAGACAGTAAGATCTCAAAGTTTTCAAACAGAGACAGTTTGTATGGACTGTCAAACTTTTTTTTTTTTGTGGGGGTGGGGGAGGGGTAAAAAATTTAACCCTTAACCTTTTCCACTCTCTCGGCTACTTCAGCAGCAAAAAACTGGTGATATTTGTTGAATTTTCCCCAGAAAATAGGATTTGACATTTCATGCAAATTGTTTGCAATGGAGATGCTTTGCATGAAATGTCAAACCATTTCCTTTTTTGGGGGTGGGGTGATATTTGATCCCTAAAACGTTTATCACTTTCTGTGCTAATTCAGCATGCGATAAAGTGGTTATTGTCTTAGTTTATCCAGAAAATAGGATTTGACACTTCATGCAAATAGTCTTCATTGGAGACAATTTTCATGAAATGTCAAATCCTGTTTTGAAAACAAAACATACAGAGGAAAATTGTTCAGGATAAGTATTTGGTGATTGTATTTTTTTCTCCATAAAAACATATGTTGTGGGTACTCATTAGATAAGCATCTCCAAGGTTCTTCAAATGAGTACTCATAACATGTTTTTGCTTCACCGAGGTGCATCAAATTAATACCTACAACATATTTTTTAATGGAGAACTGGAGAAAATTGTCCCATATTTATGTTGTCTGCAAAACTTTTACCCAAAGTGCTAACTGATAAGTACTATGCTAATTCGCGCCACCAATGGGCCCAAAGTTTATGAAATAGGTTTCAATTTGTCTTTATGCTGTGAACAAATAGCCCAAAGCTATTTATGTACCTCTCTTGAAAGAAATGTCCTGTTTGTACACCTCTGTCCAGCTGATGGTCTGTGTGAGCTTTGCAGACTGGTTTCAAACTACTAAATTATTAAGTTACCAATAATATAATTTAAACCTCTCAATTTGCGTGTTTTTTTTTTTTTTGTTTTTTTTTTTTCTAATCATGTATGTACCCTAATACTACTACTATGCTCAGGCACAGAATGGCCAATAGGATTATTTAGCATAAGCATCTGCACATACTGATCTTAACAATCAGATCTGTAACACACATTAAGCAAAGAGCATAACCTTGGTCAGAAAGAGCAATGGGGTCTTGGTCCACAAAGGGCGCATACCTGAAGGTTGCTTAAAACACTGTAATATTTGATATTATGCTAAAAAAAGGGATATTGACAAATAGATAAGAACTTTAGACCCAGATCAGACGCCGCATATCGTGGTGTCTGGTGAGCATTGATTAAACACACTTGATTGCATTCTGATTAATAGGTTTCTTTAATCTGTGGTGATAGTATTGATGTGAAATAGGTTACCTAGATCACCTTAAAGAGTAGGTAGCTTTAATTACTGTACTAACAAATGTCTTAGGATAACCTAACTTAATAACGGAGGTATGGAGACTGCCCTTTGAGGTTAAAAAGTGGATGACATAGGCCTTTCCCCTGTACTCATTATCCATATGCTTTTTTCTTTCTTTCTTTCTTTCTTTTTTTTCTTTCTTTCTTTTGTATTGTAACAACAAATGTCTTAGGATAACTTAATAACGGAGGTACGCAGACTGTCCTATGATGTTAAGAAGTGGATGACATAGGTCTTTCTCCCGTATTCATTATCCATAGGCTTCTTTCTTTCTTTCTTTCTTTCTTTCTTTAGTTTATGGTTATCATAAAGTAATGTTTGTTTTTTTATTCATTCATTCATTCATTTTTTTTTTCAAATTACATATATTTAATTAAATTTTCCCATTTGTTTTCTCCAGGTGAAATGATCGTTTTTCTTTCAAAAATTGTACCGAACTATCATCAGTAATTAAATACAACCTTAATTAATCAACTCATTTGTTCTCTTAGATTAACTATTGTTCTTCATTTTAAAATCTTACTGAATTACCATTCATTAAATATAACACTTTTTTTTAATTTATTAATTACTTTTGTTTTCTTAGGTTAAACTATTTAAATTCGTTCAAAAATCATATTGAATTATCTATAACTAAATACAACACTTTTTATTCAATTTGAAATAATAATAATAGTAATAATAATTAATTTTAATCAATTAATTAATATTTTGTTATTATCATTATTAATCAATTCTTAGGTTAAACAATTGATATTCTTTTGAAAATCATACTGAATAATCTGCTGACATTCATTCATTCATTCATTCTAACTCGGACCTAGTCCAGTGTATATTGGGTCCAAGAGCAATGCATCCACACATGATTTAATCTGAATTGTAGTAGTACTGTAGGTGTGTGACACTGGGTTGATTACACACCAGCTACACAGATAAGACGACGCTTACGGGCCTCCAGTCAAAGGGAATTAATCGAAGTCTATCTAAATTGGAATATCGATAACCTGAGTGACAGTTCCTGTAGTACGATAATTCCTGGTAGTGAGACTACTGCTTGAGAACAACCTGGAATTAAAGCTACCTGTAAACTGAACGTGAGAATATAAAATATCGGAGAGTAATGAAAACTTGTACATGGCTGAAGGACCACTAATGTAGTCAGCGCCGCTTTTCAAATTAATTTTACAAATATAATTACCAACAAGGCAGAGGAAAGTTCAGTTTGGAATAAAATGCCGATAATAAGTGATGTTTCTACAATTTCTGTTATATCAAAAGTAGTTCAGGTATCGATCTTTAACCTTTACCCTCGCCTTTACCACTCTCTAGGCAAATTCAGCAGACGACAAACTGATGATATTTTTCTTATTTTCCCCAGAAAACAGTTTGAAATTTCATTGGAGACAATTTGCATGAAATGTCAAAACCTGTAATATAGAAAAATATTTTAATATGTCGTCTACTGAAAATTTTACCCAGAGTGCTTAGCGTTAAATGTTATTACGATTATCTGTGCTAAATGAATAAACATTTGATCTGGGCTTTCATAAAAGTTATAAGTTTACTTTTTTGATATTTTTTTTAGTGTAACATCAATACGTATGAGCAGTCATGTGATATAATGTAACTTCTGACATGTGAACCAGCGGACACCTAGGTCAGCATACGCAGCTACACAATCTGATTAGTCTGCGCTTGGCGCTGTGTGGATAGTCAAAGATTTATGACTTCTTCAAGCAGACAACAAAGGCTTACTACGGATGCGCAGGTTGGTCTGAATCTTCGCTTGGCACACATAACGTAAGGTACACTGTCTTTCGTTGCGGATTATGTAATATACTCGTGTGTTAATACGTAATGTATGTTCGTTTTATAAACCGGAAGACACTACGCATTCATTCAAAATATAGACCGACCGCACTGACCGGTCAGCTTGACATTTCAATTTTATTGTAACTCGTATTTATCAGGACATTTCCACTGCATAGTTAAGCCAAGCTTCCGAAACTCATGCATATTCTTTCATTTTAAAAGGTAACACGTGTTAACGCGTAGCATGCTGGGTATGAATTACAGTCAGACGACATTTTGAAATATTAATCTTATTTTCTCAAGAAAATAGGCTTGATATTCCATGCAAATTTTGTCTCCTTACGAACAATTTGCATGAAATGTCAAATACTGTTTTGAGGGAAAACATTCGAAACGTTTCACCAGTGTGTCCTCCAGTGATCTTTTCCAGAGAGCGATACAGGTATTCATATAGTGAGCACATCCCAGTGATAATCACCCTCCCCTCATACATATTATAATCCAGGAGCCGTTTGTTGGATCTAAACCGTTGTCCTTTAGGGAGCCATGGACATGTTAAAAGCATTCTAACATACCCTACCAAAAGGGCGTTGTCTCCCGGCGTCGTGTATCAGTAAACACGTTACTTGGATTTCGGAAACTGACAAAGGCAGACAAAATAAAACAAAAATTAATAAGTAAATAAATGAATTATTAACTAAATAAATAAATGAAAGAGCAAGAAAATAAGTGACAAACCTTTGTCCTTCCGTCAAACGAGTTTATTTTCACTGTGGAACTGTAGTGTTATCTTCAGCCCAGCTACGTGAACTCATATACTGTAAAAATGCTGAACAGTTTAACGCTTAGTATGCTGGGTAAAAAAACTCGCAGACATTCGAAGCGCTTTCTCTTATTTTTCCCAGAAAATAGTTTGCCATTTCATGCGAATTGAGGAGACAATTCGCATGTAATGGCAAACCTTATTTTCTTAAAAAAAATAACACACAAAAAAAAAATAATAAATAAAAATCATCAATTTATTGTCTGTTGAATTTGCCCAGAGTGCTAAATGTTAAATAGTACCATTAAAGTTCTAAGTCGTTTTCCTCAATAGCAGTTCTGGTTAAGTACACGTACTAAAATGTCCATGTATACACGCGGAAACATATAAGCCCCGAAAAAGATTGCTGTTGTCTGTACCCAGGTCTAGGCATGAAGAGAAAATAGGCACAGCGCAAGACCACGACTCTTGAATATCATATTGCAGTTTGAAACGTGAAATAAAATCAGAGTGTTAAATTACAAGCGAAGATGATAGTGTCAAAGTTCAGACTCAATGACAAATTCGAGCAAGGTAAAATGAAATTAGATCTTATGACCCTTCAACACATTTGTTTTTCGCACTTAATGTTTACTGAAACTTTTTCTTTGATAACTAAATTTGATAGTACAAGAAAATGCAAGTCCATATACTTTTACCAAGTACCTCTATTATTCTATAGAACCACTCTCCCCTGCTTTAACCTAATAAAAGAAATCTTGCAATTCTGATTTATTCAATCACATCTCCAATATATATTTTATCCTGACGACTATTTTTTTCTAAATTGTAGTGAAAAGATTTTGCTTATTATGTTGTCATCACGAAAACACGCCTATATGATTTTGACCCCCTTAAACCCCACTTTTATATAGTAAAACTGGGGTTTACATGGGTATACATTATTTTTCTTATTTTGCTAAAAAAACATAGATTGTGGGTACTCGTTAGAACCGCCTCGCCGAGGCGGTTCTAACGAGTACCCGCAATCTATGTTTTGAGCAGAAATATGAAAAATATCAGAGTTTTTTATCTAAAAATTTTACTGTTTTGCTTGTAAAATTTTCAATGTATTTGAATAGGCGTGTTTTCCTAATGAGTATCACTATGACAGTTTGCTAAGACACCATTCCCCATGGAGCAACAGCGCCTCGTACAATCTCAAACGTACACTCTGTATTAGTAAAATATGTTATGATGTTATCGTTTTTAAATGAAAAATATCTTTAGGCGGATGCAAAGAACACAAAATACAGAGGATAAATGCCCGCGTAGTTTTCTTTTTTTGCTTTTTTAATGTCTAAGTAAACATGTAAAAATAGTTAAGTTATTGACGTTATAAGTAGTTAAAATAACAGTCGATTTTCGTTCAAACGACTTCGCCTATCTCGAATAATCGACTATCTCGAAATGAAAATCTGGTCGTTGATTTAACATGGAAATCTAACAAAAGGTAACAAAATATTGTAAGGAGCAATTTCTCCTCTTTTCCACAATATTTTCAATATACCTCTAGTTTCAGGAGTCAAATTACTTATTCAGTTGTTAAATGTGGTTGTTCGATTTATTTTTTCCACAATTCTGCAAATCTGCTATGTCGATGTACGGATATCTCAAAGTATTTCAGAGAGTCTCTTGGACTTCGAAATATCGAGAGCGGACTGTATGTTAGTCTTTGTGATTGCAACAAATGGACAAAGATTAACACAGGTCCTCTGACCCAGCTAGCATTCTACATAAATCTATAGCGGGCCATTATCGGCCCGTCAGCTACCCTGACGGGCCGATAACGGTCCGCTGTAGATTTATGTAGAATGCTGACTGGGGACCTTCTCCTGAATCCCATTTGTATAAATTGTTCGTTGTTTGTCTTTGTCTATGTTGTAATTTGGAATGTATACAAATAAAATATTGTTTACACTAAACTAATTTTTACCAAAGTTGTTCTAATACATGTATTAAATATTTATGTAGTGCCTTGGCTTTTGACTGCCCCATTACGAAAACACACCTATTCAAATATATAGAAAATTTCACCTCCAAAAACTGAAAGCTTTCAGATAAGAAACGCTGATATTTTTCATATTTCTGCTTAAAATATAGATTGTGGGTACTTGTTAGAACCGCCTCGATGAGGCGGTTCTAACGAGTACCCACAATCTATGTTTTTGAGCAGAAATAAAAAAATAAAGTATACCCCTGTAAACCCCAGTTTTACTATATAAAAGTTGGGTTTAAGGGGTCAAAATTATACAGGCATGTTTTCGTGATGCACTTCTCTAATTATGGTAAAACTTAGTTCCTTGCCATGCTGGTAGCAAACTTTGCCTAAGAAAGCATTGGATGAATGATAAACAGTTTTGAGCTTGCTCAGACACCGCGTTTTGCAGCGCCTGATAATACATGTAGTTTATTCTATTTGCTCAGGCATGCCTCTCCAGAAAATATCCAGACTTTTTGCTCTTTCTCAAAAACCATTAAATATTTTTCATTTCAAGGTCGCAGTGGGGCGAGGTCTGGGCTGTACAGAGGATGGGACAACAATTGCCACTTGGAGGAGTTGATAAGTTCTACTATAGACGAGGCAGTATGAAAAGGGAATCCCACGTGAATAAAAAAAGCAACCAGCATAAACTTGGCAGCATATGGAGACAGCTTAAAGTTCTTGGGACATCACAAAAGCATGCCTATATGATTTTGACCCCCTTAAACCCCACTTTTATATAGTAAAACTGGGGTTTACAGGGGTATACATTGTTTTTCTTATTTATGCTCAAAATATATATTGTGGATACTCGTTAATGTCGCCTCACCGAGGCGGTTCTAACGAGTACCCACAATCTATGTTTTGAGCAGAAGCATGAAAAATATCAGAGTTTTTTTTTTTATCTGAAATTTTTCAGTTTTTGGAGGTGAAATTTTCTGTTTATTTGAATAGGTGTGTTTTCATAATGTGGTGGGTAACCAGCTCTTTTCCACAACTTTGGTTGAGCTTTTATATCAGGTTCAGCACAATGAACCCATATTTCATCCCCAGTGATAATACAATTCAAAAATTTGTTTTCATCATGGTTAAAATGCGCCCAATAATCTTTTGCTATGGTCACCTGGATACCTTTTGGTTTTCTGTCAGCTGTTTCGGCACCCACCCAGCACTTACCTTGCTCATACCTAGTTGTGTGTGTAAAATCTGATGTACCGAAGCTTTATCGATGCTCAACTGATTAGCAACCTTCTGTAATGTCACTCTGCGATCTTGGTTGACAAAAACCTCAATATTCGCCATATTGTAGGGGTCACTGCCTCAGCGGGCCTCTCTGGCCTGTGCTTGTCCCTCACGCTTGTCATGCTCTCCCTAAACTGTGAAACCCATAAAAGGCTGAAGGATATTCAAGCTTTAGAAAATCTTTTCTACAACCTTTAAAAATGTGGTAAGGTTTTTCACCCTTCTAATTCAGGAATTTTATTACAGATCTCTGTTCCTCCAGCTTAGAGTCCATGGTAGGCCTAACACCTACCTGGTTTAAATGCTCAAAACTTCGTATATACACATTTTTATTGATAACAAACTGACCAATTTACAGCCGATATTAACAAGAACTGTCGCAGGGCAGCATAGCTCGCCTGAGTCACGCCTTGTCTAGTTGTGATATGACTTATATTCCAAATATGGAACAGTTCAATTCTTATACTTGAAAGACCTATTTTACCTGTCCTACAACTCTACCAAGAGTCATCAACCTATCTCAAAGGGTTCAGTAATTATGAAGCGCAACAGATTCAAAATCAGTTATAAGGAGAGGTAACTCAAACATTAAGGCAGTGAGATTTACTATTCTTGAACGCGACATACCTATTTGATCTGCTCCACATACCTACCAAATATCATCAAACTATCTCAAAGGAAACTGGAGTAACTGGAGCGCAAGATTTCATTAACATTGAAAATAAGGCAGTGAGTGTTATTTTCTTGCATGTGACACACTTACTGGACCTTTCCTATACCTATCTACTAAATATGATCAAATTCGGACAATTTTTGTGAAGGACAGAGGGACAGATGGACTGACAGACGGATGGACGGACAGACAGACGGACATACAGACGGATGTTCCAGGGTGTGACCCTGGAGTATGGTGTACATAATCTAAGGTTATGCTATGATATGATTATGTTCCAAATAGTGGTTGCTGAGATATAAATATTTAAAATCCTTTAAAACGTTATTTAAGTAAGTATGACCTAATATTTTTCTCCTAAACCCTCTCCAGGGTCTGACCCTGGGGTATGGTGTTAGGGAATCTAAGGTTAATTATGCTATGATATGATTATGTTCCAAATATGGAAGGGCTCTGTCTAGTGATTGCTGAGATATAAATGTTCACAAAAACTTTATCATAAAATTTTAAAGTGAGTGTGACCTAATTTTGAGCCCTAAGACCCTCTCCATGGTCTTACCCTGGGGTATGGTGTTACGGAATGTAAGGATATGCTATGATATACTTATGTTCCACATATGTCCAGTGGTTGCTGAGATATGAATGATAAAAATGTCTTTGTCGTAAAACTTTAAAGTTTGTGTGACCTAATTTTTGACCCCTAAGCCCCTCCCCAGGGTCTGTATTAATACCATATATCAATTTATCAAATCTTTCTTGGATTTTGAGGAATATGGAGCCTTTAAAACACTTTGTCGTAAAACTTTAAAGTGAGTTTGACCTACTTTTTTTACCCCTAAGCCCCACCCCAGGGCCTAACCCTGGGGCATTATGTTACGGAATAGAAGGGTATGATATTATATGATTAAAACTCTAAATATTAAAGGATTCTGGCCAGTGGTTGTTGAGATGTGAAGGTTTAAGAAAACTTTGTCGTAAAACTTTAAATTGTGATGCCGATGTCAGGCGTGGAAAAACAGGAACAAGAAAAGTCCGGATATTTTTCGACCGCCCCTCCTACTTAGAGTAAATGCGGTAATATTTTTTGAATGACAAGATTACAAACGTATACTGATTGTCAGTCATTTCCAAGACAGTCATTCATAATCGAACACTTCTCCATACATAAAAAACCCAAAGCTACGTATATTAAGAGACCGGCGCGATTCGCGCGACGGTCAATAATTTGTGGAACAAGTGACGACAAAACGAACAAGCAGACATCGAAAAAGAGGAACTTCCTATGAACGATCTGAAAAGAATTAATACGGTGATTAACGCTCAATTCAGGAGACGGCATTGATTTTTTTCTATTTTTCGCAGAAAATACGATTTGACATTCCATGCAAATTGACAGTTTGCATGAATTTTTAAACCCTATTTTCTGATAAAAATGATAATAAAAAAATATTGTCAAAAGCCAAGAGAGTGTTAAGGGTAAACCAGGTTTTCTTTACTAGCCAAGAAGCGAATTCTCACCCTTAATTCTGATGCATCTCTAAATAACATGTGTTCGGTGCAAACTGATTAGCCAGACGAAACAAAGACACGTGTCAATCGAGAGACTGTAAAAGAAAACCATCATTTTTTGCAGTAACAAGCTTAGATGCATAACGCCTTTTTTTCTTTAGTTTTATATTACAACTACAGATTGTCTGTTTGGCCACAACGACATCCTCCAAATACTCTGCTGTCAGCACTTTAAACTCTATCACTCGCTGGACTATTTCAGCAGACTACAAATTGACGCCAGTTTCTTTTTTTCTCTCAGAAAATAGGCTTTGACATTTCATGTGAATTGTCTCCTACAATTTGCATGAATTTTTAAAGCCTATTTTCTGGTAAAAAATAAGAAAAATATTTCAAAGTGTCGTCTGCTGAATTTTACCCAGCATGCAGAGAGTTAAATTTCAAGTTTTTTTTTGTTTTTTTTTTTTTGTTCTGTTATTATTATATCACACAGTATTTTAGAGACAATAAAATATATACCAGCTCTGACGGGTAGCCAGACTCGGCAATACAATACACTTGATGCCAGTCACACTAAGTAGGTGAAGGAGGGGGATACAATTCAAATTTACATAGAGAGAGAGAGAGAGAGAGAGAGAGAGAGAGAGAGAGAGAGAGCATGCAAAGTTAATTCTATTGCTGCCAGAATTGTTGGCCGCTAACCGGGGACAATATATAACAGTTTATCAATAGTCATTACCATTTCAGTTTGAGGGCCTTTGGAACACAATCCATATTTACAAGACGCTTCCTTTCAATCAGTTCTTACACCATTTTCAATTATACAATACAAAAATCCATTGACTGTTGACAAGTTTGTTAGGAAGTTGCGAATGAACTTCTTAACCTATTTCAGAACATTTCCAAAATCACTCCCTATAAATGTAATAAAACGATTGATTAATAAAACGCGTGATAATTATCTTACTACCTTTGTGTTGGACAGGAGATACATGTAAAAAAATGGAGGTGTTAATAAAGGCTGCTCTACTGGTCTTGTTTTGTTTTTTCTTTTTTTTTCTTTTGTAATCACTCCAAGCAGTAAAACAAATATGATCCCAATTTCCTAATCAAGTTGAAAGGAAATAAGAGGCCCATGGACCACAGTTTGCTCACCTGATAAAAACAGCTGTTGCATATTTGCCACAGCAACTGGGACACAAATTTGACCATACCATAAAAAAGTCATAAGTCATCCTAGTCTCATCATTTTAACAAACTTAGTAGACCTTGTGTCCCCGATGCTGTATATCAAGACTCGGCCTCAAAGCTTTCGTAGTACTGGAGAAGAAGATTATTAAATCTTTTTACCATATATGGGCATGACCGCCATCTTGTTCAATGGTGCAGAACCACTTGAACAAATTGTAAATATCCCTTCGACAGAAGGCCCTATGTGAAATCTGGTGAAAATTGATCAAGCGGTTTCAGGGTAGAAGACATCTAAAGATTTCAAGATTTTATACCTGTATATAGCCAAGGGGCAAGGGCTGATAACCTCCGGGTTTGATCCTAACTAAGAATTTTTACTACTTTAATCATACATTGTAAGTTTCAGCCATTAGTCTTAAATACATATTGGAAAAAAAAAAAAAAAAAAAAAAAAAAAAAAAAAAAACTTTCCCCCCATACAAATCTATAGAGACGTAAATGACCTTGTGGTAAAAAAGTGGTTAACCTACGGTCATCGTTTGTACGAACTTGGTAGAGCTTGAGACAGCGATGCTATATACCAAGATTCAGCCCCAAAACTTTCTTGTTCTGGAGAAGAAGATTTTTAAGAGTTTTTACCATATATAGACATGGCGGTCATCTTGTTCAATGGCACGGAACCATTTAAACAATTTGCAATACCCTTTCGACAGAAGGCCACATGTGAATTCTGGTAAAAAATTGCTCAAGCAGTTTCAGAGAAGAAGACATTTAAAAATTACACAATTTTATGCATGTACATAGCCCAGGGGCAAGGGCAGATAACTCTCAGTGGACAAAATTTTGATTATAACTATAATGTTTACTACTTTGATCACTCATTGTAAGTTTCAGCCATTAGTCTTTAATACATTTTTAGAAAATGACTTTTCAACATTTTACCCCGCACAAATGCATGGGGACGCTAATTTGGACCTTGTTATAAAAAGGTCAACGGTCTACCTAGAGTCATCATTTGAACAAACTTAGTGGTCCTTGAGTCCACGATGCTATATACCAAGATTCAGCCTTAAAGCTTTCCTGCTGGAGAAGAAGATTTTTAAGTGTTTTTACCATATATGGGCATGGCGGCCATTTTGATTAACGGACCGTGACCATTTGTACAAATTTTCATTCCCCCTTAAACAGAAGGCTCCACATGAACTTTGAAGAAAATTGGCCCAGGGGTTTCAGAGGAATCGTTCAAAGGTGTGGACGGACGACGGAAGACAGACGGACGACGGACGGACGGAAGACAGACAACGACGGACGGCAAGTGACCACAATAGCTTCAGGTGAGCTAAAAATGACTAGTATAACTGTAAATAATGTAAGTTATTATAAATATAAGCTTAATATTGGCGTTTTAACGCCTAGCATGCTTGGTAAAAAAATCAGGAGAATTTTGCATGTCAAAGCCTACTTTCTGGGGAAAATAAGAAAATATTTAAAAAAAAAAAAAAAAGTTATCTGCTGAAATCCATACACAGCCTGCTAAGCGTTAATGTCTCAAAAATAGCTTGAACTGGAAAGTGTTAATGACAACTTTAAATACATTTTCTGTTAAAGGAGCTTACTGGGCCTAGTCAGGCGAAACAATACCTTCGAAGATTCGCAAAATGCCCAGATTCAGATAATCCTGGTCATGCGCAAAGTATCATCCATGCATTGCTTTCCATTCATTCATTGTGTAGTATGCAAGTATGCTGTTAGCAGACAGTGACGGCCCTGATCAGACTGCGCGAATGCGCAGGCTGATCTAGGCTTTCACTGTTCGCATATGCCCGAAGAGAAGTTTTCGCATGGCGCGGTAAATTATTTTATGAAAGGGAAGACGTTTTGGCGTTATCTAATACCTGAGTATGGAATCACATCAGACAATAATCTTTCTCCAAATATAGACAAAAGAATTAAGTGACAGGCATATGATACTTTTAGTTTATAACAGAAATATATTGTTTCACCTAAAATATTTAAGAATGATTAATAAGCTTTCGGAACTTTTTTCGTTTAAGCATGCAATTTAATCTAAGCACTTTGCATGCTGAGTAAATATTTCAGCAGAGGCGTTATCAAATATTTTTTCTTATTTTTTCATAGACAATAAGATTTGACATTTCATGCAAATTGTTTCCTCAGGACACAATTTGCATGAAGTGTATCCTGCTTTCTAGGAAAAAGAAGAAAAAGATATAATCAGTTTGCCATCTGTTGCATTTGCCCACAGCATGTTAAGTGTTTACCTTTGATGGACTGATTTCACTAGAGGTGGGTTTAGTTGTCTGAGGTTTTAGTAGGCCTCACGACGACCTGGTATCCCTTAAAGGAGTACCATATCCCTTACTGAATTTGGCTTAAACTTGAACAATAAATAACTCTTTCTGTGACGTCTGATCTGGGTATACACCGTTTGCTCGGGTAAGTCTGTTCAAATACAAAGGGCAAATAAATAGGTAGTGCTTAAAATTGCCTTATGTACATCAATGAATTTCTTGCAAGTTTACTTTGTAAGGTTTCAAAGATGAAATACAGTAAACCTGTCTTAAAGAACACCTGTATTAAACAATCACCTGTCTTAAAATGCCCCTGTTTTAGATCCTATTAAAGGTAAAGTGATAGTTGGCCTGTATTAAGCAAGCACCTGTCTTAAGCAACTACTTTCTGATTTCCCATAGGTGCTTGCTTAACACAAGTTTGACTATTGGGATAATTTTGGTACCAACATCATATACGGATATGCGAAGAGCAAAGGACCAGATCAGCTTATAAGCAGGGTCTTTTTTCCAACGGCATTCGCGCGCATTCTGATTAAGACCATTGCTGTCCACTTATGCAGTAGTCATGTAGTATCCCGGTCCCATGGTGCCTGGGATATGGAGGGAGGGGATTAGCCGGGCTTAACTGTTATGATTGCAGCTCAGCGAAGTCCCGGCAGTGCCGTGGATGTAACGGGCTTCTGATTTCCTACCAAATTAGATAAGATAACGGTGATATCCTTTAATCCTTTAACCCTTACAGCGCCAATCAAAATTTGTAGCAGACGACAATTATTTTTATTTTTTTTTTTTTTTAATTTTTCAAAGAAAACAAGTCTTGATATTTCATGTGAATCGTCTGCCAAGCAGACGATTCACATGAAATATCAAGACTTGTTTTTTTCAAAGAAAACAAGTCTTGATATTTCATGTGAATCGTCTGCCAAGCAGACGATTCACATGAAATATCAAGACTTGTTTTCTTTGAGAAATTAAAAAAAAAATCAAAATGTCGTCTGCTGCAGTTGTGATTGGCGCTTTAAGGGTTAATTAAAGTTGTTTCCATAAAAAGCAGTGAAAAGTGAGTGTGGTGAAATAGACATGAGGTACTTCAAGTGAAGCCGAGCTTTTGCTATCACTAGAAAGAACGGAAGACGCATGCTGATTATTTACCTCACAAAACAGACTTCGGAATATTTTAGACATGCATTATCATCAGTTGTTTCTTTTAATGAAAATAAAACAATAGGTTGAAGTTCCCGGGGCGGAGTCTTTTAGCAGGACTGACCAAAATGTAGTCCCTGTAGCGCAGGACATATACCAGGGCTTTGTAGATTAAAAAAAAAATCATTTTCCCCACTGTTTCCTGGGCCCATGGGACCTGGATTACAACTGCCTGGTGCATTAACGAATTCAAATAAATTCTGCAAAGCTAAAAGACAAATCAAATAAACGAAAATAGCAGACTCGGGTTTTATTGAATCTGTTCATGAACAGTAACGTATAGTGTAATTCTGATCACGCCTTTTGGCACATCATTGAGTCATATTTTGTTTTCAAATAAATCCAGATGAGCTACGTGATCCCAAGGGACCAGAAAATACTTTAAATCTCTGCATGCTGGGTAATTTTGCATGCTTTTTCGTCGTCTGTGGATTTTTTTTTCTTTTTTTAAATTAACTTTTTCAAAACAATCTTTCAGGAATACCATTAGCGTCAAACAGTTTGGATCCAGATCAGGCCCGACGTTTTGTCTTCTGAAGAAGCCAACTGATCTGGATCTGCACTGTTTACCATTAAGTATGTCAATTTATATCAACAATCTGGATCAAGTAATTAGAAATGGGCGTGTCATCTTAATTTATTCAGCATGGCAAGGGTTAAATTTGTTCTAAGAGTCTTGTAAATAGGACTACGGCTTATTGTTTTGACCCTCTTGTTGTGCTAAGTCACTTTTTTGGTAACACAAGTACGGTGCTGAAATATCGTACGTTAAAATATAGGTGTCACATATTTCGCGATATTATTTTCACGTGTTGTAAAGGTCTAAAGGGCAACCCATAAAAGTGACCTTTGTAAACATAGATGTCTGAAACACCTGTTTAGTACAGCAAGGGTAGTGTAAAATTGTAGTTTATGGTACTTTGAGAACTTGTCACTTTCATATGGGCAGCGCCAACCGAAAAGGTGCTTTCGAGCATGCGCAAAATGTGCGGATTCATATCATTCCGCACAAGCTCAAATTCTCATACGGGCATTTGCTCTCCACTGAAACATTCTATAGTATCCAATGAGTCTGTTAGCGGACAGTGAAGGCCCTGATCAGACTGCGCGGATGGGCAGGCTGATCTGGGCATTCGCTGTCCACATATGCCCGAATACACGTTTTCACATGACACGCTTATGATATTCAACCTGTTATTCCGTTATATTTTGTTTTGTTTTATTGTCAATTTGATTTATTTTCTTGTAAAAGGCAAAAACTGCAGCTCGTATATTTTTGTAGTTGCGCAGCTGCCTAACATTGTTTGTACCAGTTATCAAGATGCAGTCAGAGCATTTTGCTGTATCAGCCAAAACGGCACACAATGTTGAGATATCGTTGCATCAACGTCGATGCAACGTCATGACGTTGATGCGTCACGTCGACATCGATTCGGCGTTAATGCGACGTTGTATAAACGTCGTGCGCCAGTTGGGCTTGTTGTAAGGTTACAATTTTCTGGCGACGTCGAGATGTTGCTGCAATTTGTGTTTGCCGGTATAGTTCGACCACTCCAGCTTGGGTGGGCGGGTTTAGCAATCCTCCTAGGATATTGTAAGTTCAAAAGAAACGAGCCACTGTTGGGTGTTGGGGTGATGGTAAGGACCTGCTATACTTGCAGCAGGAGGCTTCTACTTCTACACTGTCACTCAGAGCACTGTCATTCATTTTTCATCCTCTTTCCTTTCATTTTCTAGCTTTTTTGTCCCAAGGGAGCTAATCTAAATGCACATTCCATTAGAACGTCAAGGGTTAAGTTTATTATAGCAAAGATCCACAGCATCACTCTCACACAGTAAAATGGAGAAAGTGGCAGGGCAGATAACCCTACTTTTAAAATAATCCAGAGGAAAAAAAAAAAAAAATAAATAAAATAATAATAATAATGCTGTGTACCGTTACCCATCATGCTGGTAATTTGTGAAGTTTATTAAAACCACAAAAAAAAAAAAAAAAAAAAAAAAAAAAAACAGTAGTATAGTTTGTGCCACAAACACAGACAAACATACTGACATATATGACAATTCCTATGTAACCCTTTCAATCTATACTTGCCAGTGTTAACCCTTGTCATGCTGAATAAATTAAGATGCCATGCCCACTCCTAATTTCCAGCCAATCAGATTACTTGATCCGGGTTTTTGATAATAATTCATATATATTTAATGACAAACAGTGCAGATCCAGATCAGTTGGCTTCTTCAGAAGCCAACTGATCTGGATCTACACTGTTTGCTAAGACAGGGCATGTGTGTTCAGCAAGAGAAAGGCTAAAATAGTTGAGTACCAGCAGTGACATTAATTTAGTTTTATTTTTGAGTTCAAGAGGCATTTCCAGGTATTTTGTTTCTTATTTCTCTGTGAAAACATCTTTTAGATACTCATTACCCTAGCCCCAGAAAACAGCAACAGCAAAGTACATGTACTGATTTTATTTCTCCACTAAAACTTAGGTTGTTGGTACTCATTAGAAGCGCCTCACAACTAGCGATCATGAGTACACACAACCTATGTTTTTATGGAAAAAAAGAAAATATGTGGATACCGCTTTTTTCCGAAGCTATGATAACTACAGTCGAACCTCAATATCTCGAACACAGTTGGCACGTTTACCATGGTTATTTCGAATTCGTTTTTGAGTTCCTATGAAATTCTTCCGATAGCTCAAGAAAACAAATATTTAGGAATATTGTCTTATCTTATCATGAATTTGTACGTTGTGTGTACTCATTAGAATCGCCTCATCGAGACGATTCTAGTGAGTACACTCAACATACAATTACTATGTAGAAAAACGAAAATATTTCCCTAAATTATCGCTACTTGCGTCCTGACCTGGTGGCATGATTAACCCTCAGTGGCTCGAACTACCCATATCTCGAACACATTTCCATGGTCCCAAAGATATTCAAGACATTGAAGGTCGACTGTACTACAGTTGACTCCCATTATCTCAAACACCATTGGACCAGACTTTTATATTTGATATAACAATAGTTTGAGATAAAAGGAATTGAAATATAAAGAACTGATAAGTGTTTGAGTTAACGAGAGTCGACTGTATTCTGCCAAGGCAATTCTAAAGGAAACCCATAATGACATGCAGAAAGGGCCTTGATGTCGTATGTGGGCAAGATAGAGCTGCCTGATCAGGTTCATTGCTTTCTTAAAGAATGACTGGGTACTAAAGAATATATCACCAGCCAGATAAGACCTTGATCAGCAGGCACATATGTATAGACTATCTTGGCCTTTGCTGCTGACAAATGCACGAGTCATACGTGCATGATTGTCTGTTTGTTTGAGGCTTAATGGCAGTATTAACAATATTATAGTCATGGCTAGCTGTCTCCCAGAGAAAGGCAGAGAGAGAGAGAGAGAGAGAAAAGAAGAATAAGACAGACCAGACAAATGCCCCAACCCCCAAACTAACTTCAAGTGAGGCAAGAACCTTTCTGCCAAAAGCAAATGATGACAGGTCCACATCTCCCAACGTTTCAGCATGAGGGCGCACCACCTACTAGTGTTGGGAATCGGCCAGAATTTCAGTCTATCATCGGTTTTGTAAAACCCACTGATAACCGATTAATAATCAATTTGAAGAAAATATATTCATTCTTAATTTAGCCCTCTTCCAGGTACTTATTCATTGCTCTAGAATAATTTTAATTATTTCTCCATGAAAACTTATGTTGTGGGTACTCATTTGAAGCGCCTTCGTGAGGCACTTCTAATGAATACCACAAGGTATATTTTCATGGAGAAATAAGAAAAACATCAGCACTTTGGGGTTGACTATTTTACGGCTATTTTATCATTATTTTTTTTTCATTTTTATTGACAACAAATCTGGAACGACCAAAAAGGACAGATTTGAAGTTCATTTCTTGAATTTCATTTCTTTATATCTTGCCTATAAAAATAAAACGTGAGAAAAATATGTTTCTAAAAAAAAAGAATTTTCTGATTAGTCGATTATAAAAAATCTTTCCGATCATCAGTTACAAGAGGCAAAAGTGACTGATGATCGATTATAATAGCTCATCAGTGGCAACACTACCACCTACTACCCACCATTTTTATCATTTTTATCTTGTGTGCTGTATCTTAACTTGCGTGCTGGGTAATTTTGAATTTGTGTGTGTGTGTGTGTGTGTGTGTGTGTGTGTGTGTGTTTGTCGTCTGCGGATCTTTTTCTGATTTTTTTTTTTTTAAAAATCTTTCAGGAATACTATCAGAGTGTCAAACAGTTTGGATCCAGATCAGGCCCCACATTTTGTCAGGCCTGATCTAGGTCCAAACTGTTTGCAAAGGTTATCAGCAGACGACAAAAGTCGCCACTTGCGGGGAAAGAGTTACTGATTGCCAATTAACCTTTTTGGGGTCTCAAGACTTTTTGTTTGTGTTGAGGTTTTGCGGCCCAGTCAACCCAATGGGGTCATGTCGAGCGTGGTCAGTTTACCTAACCACACGTTTACTGGGCAGGCTTAGTCCTCTAAGCGGTTGACCAGTATTGTGCACATTCTTTCGCCAGGAACTGACAACTGCCCTTCTTGAATCAGCGGAAGGGAGAGAATGACCATAGAAAATATTTCATGATCAATCTCCACGAAAGAATGTTGCCGACCTCGGTGGGGGTTGAACCCGCGACATCCTGGTCTCCGGATGGACGGCGCATCCAACTGAGCCACCGAGGCCGGCAGGTCTCAAGACTACAATGGGTTAAGAGAAAAAAGATACTCTCCCACCAATTTTGCATTTCAAGTGCACTATTGCTTAAATTTGGAAGTTTTAGTCCAGCATTGACCTAGAAAATAAGGTCATGGCGACCGAAAACCT
The DNA here is from genome assembly GCA_964016985.1 of Anodontia alba. Lineage (NCBI taxonomy): Eukaryota > Metazoa > Mollusca > Bivalvia > Lucinida > Lucinidae > Anodontia > Anodontia alba. Next base: position 62,875,669 of record OZ024828.1, read on the forward strand.
AATCAGTTCATCATCTAGTCCAAATAATATGGTTATGCAAATTTGGTAAAAATCTGCTTATTGGCTCATGAGATATCATGCAGACAAGAAAGTGTCATGCCGATGTAAACAGGTTTCACACAAAAAAAAACAATATCCCCCCATCCCCCCACCCACAACCCCAACCCCTCCCTTTATGTGGTGGGCATAATAATCTTTTTAACTCTAAAAGATCATACAAGCTCATTAATATTTATATTGAATGGAATATGAAATGACATTGGACATTTCAAGTCATACATTGTAATTTAGAACAGCAATCAACTGCTTGGCCACCCTTTATATACCTTTTAACAGATCAGCTGCTACTCCAGAAACAGAAACAAAACAAGGCTGTGTCAAGTGAAAAAATGCCTTCGAACATGCACAGATTCAGATCATCCTGCACATGTGAAAAGTATCATCGACGCCTTTGCTACCCATCACTAAAACATACCTATATAATTTTGAACCCTTAAACCCCACTTTTATATAGTAAAATTGGGGTTTACAGGGGTATCCATTATTTTTCTTATTTCTGCTCAAAAACATAGATTGTGGTACTTGTTAGACCCGCCTCGCCAAGGCGGTTCTAACGAGTACCAACAATCTATGTTTTTGAGCAGAAATAAGAAAAAAATATCAGAGTTTTTTTTATCTGAAAATTTTCAGTTTTTCGAGGTGAAATTATATATTTGAATAAGCGTGTTTTCGTAATGCCATTTATACATTCTGTAGTATCCAATTCTGATTCTGTTAGCTGACACTGAAGGCCCTGATCAGACTGCACAGATTGATTTGGGCCTTCACTGTCCACATGAGCCCAAAGACACCTTTTTAACATGGCACAACTCCAAAAATGTGTCTTTCTTCAGGCCAAATTCAGAAGCTCACCAATCTCTCCGGCATTTGTAAGAAATATGTTCATCAGTACATTTTTACATTATGTTTTTTGTTTGTGTTGACATTTTATGGCCCAGTCAACCCAGTGGGGTCATGTGGAGTATGGTCAATTTACCTAACCACACGTTTACTGGGCAGGCTTAGTCCTCTAAGCGGTTAACCAGTATTGTGCACATTCTTTCATCAGAAACTGACAACTGCTCTTCTTGAATCAGCGGAAGGGAGAGAATGACTGTAGAAAATATTTCATGGCCAATCTCCAGAAAGAATGTTGCCGACCTCACCGGGGGTCGAACCCGCGACCTCCTGGTCCTCCAATCAGACGCGCATCCAAATGAGCCACCTAGGCCGGCTCTTTTTTTTTTTTTTACATTAACTTTGATTCTGCAAGCAGACAAAGAAGGCACTGATCAGACAGTATGTCAATGCAGGCTGAGCTGGGCCTACATTCAATGTACGACATGTGGGCTCTTCTCTTGCATAGTGCATTAATGTAAACATTGTAGGTACTCATCTGTACTGATACACAAATCATCAGTACAACTACTTGGCGACAAACTTAACCCATTGTTTGTTTGTGTTGAGGTCTTACGGCCCAGTCAACCCAATGGGGTCATGTCGAGCGTGGTCAGTTTACCTAACCACACGTTTACTGGGCAGGCTTAGTCCTCTAAGCGGTTAACCAGTATTGTGCACATTCTTTCGCCAGAAACTGACAACTGCCCTTCTTGAATCAGCGGAAGGGAGAGAATGACCGTAGAAAATATTTCATGATCAATCTCCACGAAAGAATGTTGCCGACCTCGGCGGGGGTTGAACCCGCGACCTCCTGGTCTCCAGTCGACTGAGCCACCGAGGCCGGCCCACTTAACCCATTGTAGTCTGGAGACCCCTAAAAGGGTAATTGGCAAACAGTGCAGACGTCTAATCAGGGTCTCCACTGTTTGCATATCGTTCAATCATTTTTCTCTAGAAATATCTAAATCACATAGCCTGACATACCTAAAACCGAAATTAGAATCTTCCAATCTACAGTATGGGGGAGTTCCTTCAGTCTAAAATGGGTTAACACACTTTTCGGCAAGGCAATTCTAATGAGTATCCACAACACATCTTTTGGTGCAAAATCACAAAATGATCCTTCACAATTGCTACAGCTGTCATCTCATCTGGAACTTCTTCACCCACTGGGATTGGTTGCTCCCATATGTCAAAATGTATATTGTATTGACTCTAACTATTCTAACAGTCATGTCAGCGCTGATCAGTGTACACAGATCAGACACTGCAGAAAGGAACATATGATCAGGGTCTACACATATTACCACTCATCCAACAGTTTCAAGACACATCAACAGTAGTAAAAAAGACTTGTTCAAGGTTTAGGAAAATGTTAATTAGTTAATGGTGAATATAGTTGACTCTCGTTATCTGGAAGTCCAAGGGACTCTCTGAAATACTTTGAGATATCCATACCTTGACAGATTTGCAGAATTGAGGAAAAAATAAATTGAACAACCACATGAAGTTATGTCCTGAAGTTAGAGATATATTGAAAATATTGCAGAAAATTGCAATTTCTCTTCTTTTCCGCAAAATATATTGTGGAAAATAGAAGAAATTGCCCTTTGCCGCAATATTTTGTTACCTGTTGTTAGATTTCCATGTTAACATGGACCAGATTTTCTCTCTTTGAGATAAACTGTTATTCGAGATAAGCGAAGTCAACATAATTGCAAAATAAGAAAATTGTTATATGGGCACTCCCTCTTATCTGGAGCTATCCAACTAATAATTAGTAAAAGAATAAGTTTTTAAAGTTATTTCAGGCATATATTAACCAAAATAATTACTTTTGACATAAAAAGATGAATATAAGTGGAATTTCATGCTTAAAATGAAAGCTCTCAATCCTGAAATTAGGATTAATCCTGAAGTTTCCCACCCCTGTGGTGAGGCATCTATAAAATACTGGATGAATGGCAGGAAGTGTAGACCCTGATCAAACTGCTCTTTTGATCTGGGTCTACACTTTTTGCTTCAGTATTGGTGACAAAAATTTAGTGTAGAGTATAAAGCTAATGGGAAAAAAGAAACTGAGAAGTTTTAGCCATTCTTTTGTTTTAATCTCCCATCAATGGTACAGGCATACATATACTGTACTATCATACATACAATTCTGCACCGAGATGGACTGCAATCTACAATGGCTAGATCATCTAGCAAGCCCTAAAGCTACAGTATTCCTGGCATTTTGCAATCATAAATAGGAGCATTAACACACACACACTCACACACACACCACACACACACACACACACACACACACACACACACAAGATTGTACAGATAATCACACAAAATAACAGAAACATGTTTACTTGTAAAAAAGACTTTATTCACCACAAAGTATTGACATTTTTCTTATTTCTCCATGAAAATGTATGTTGTTGGTACTCACAACAAACATTTTTCAATCACAAACTATTGATATTTTTTCTTATTTCTCCACAAAAATGTAAATTGTGGGTACGCACTGGACTTTGCCTAAAAGATGTATTTTCATGGACAAATAAGAAAACTACTTTAAAACGGATACCTATCTTATTCAAAGCTATGTATATGTAAGCCTTAATTTTGCTTTGATGGACTCAATTAAAATCACTTAACAAATGATATCAACATAGGTGCTTCTAATGTGTACCCACAACATGCTTCTAATAAGTACCCACAACATGTGTTTTTGTGGAGAAATAATAAAAAAAGAAAGTCAATACTTTTAAGACTGAAAAAAGCACATTATTATGAGCTATGCATCAAAGCAAAATAAGCAAAGTCAATAGACTGTGAAATACAGGTCTGTGTAATAAAATGATAATGCAGTGCTTCTGTCCTTGTTAGGGAGGAAGTGTATGCCACCCTTTGCTGGGTTACATGAGTGTAGGTGTTATGGTTAATCTGAAATTGGGTTACACGATGAAGGTTAATGTAAAATAATGCAGTCAATAGATAATAGCATGTTTGATTTATCAGAATCAGAAACAGGATTCCAAATCCTGTTTCTGTTTCAGCGTTTTATTTGTGCAGAACAGAAACGTAATACCGAATCAAGTGAATCATGCCCCATTCATGTTTTAAAGAGAATCCAGCATCCAAGATGGCGGCATTGGAAGAAAACATGGTACACTGATCAAAATAACAATAAACCTTCAAATTTTGGGTGTTTTGAACTTCCTTAGTTCAGTTGGATTGTATTGTATTGCAGACATCCTGCCATTATTCATAGGTCTAGATAAGGGTGGGTATCTGGTAAATATTTTTCTTATTTCTCCACGAAAACATGTGGTGGGTACTCATTAGAAGTGCATCGGCGAGGCGCTTCTAATGAGTACCCACAACATATATTTTCATGGAGAAATAAGAAAAATATCAATACTTTTGGATTGAAAAAAGCGCCTTAACTAGTGCTATGCATTATTGGCACACCTTGTAATAACCCAGGAGTTGGGTAAACCACAACTACTGGCATCCATTTTGAATCATAATTTCGAAACATAAAGTTTGTAAAGTGGCAGAAACATGTATATGATAACGAAATCATGATTAGGAATCCTGTTTCTGCTTCTGGTAAATCATAGCTACGGATAAGAGGGGGTATCCACATAATATTTTTCTTATTTCTCCATGTAAACATATGTTGTGGGTACTCATTAGAAGTGCCTCATCGAGGCGCTTCTAATGAGTACCCACAACATATGTTTTTGTGGAGAAATAAAAAAGATATCAGCATTTTTGGGATGAAAAAAAAGCACCGTATCTGTTGTTATGGTAAAGCAAATGTGTCCCAAGTCATAAAATGATAACATATGAGCCAGCATATGACAAAACCTACAATAAGACCTGTGTAACCAGCAAAGACTCAGATCAGCCTGTACATCCACCCAGTGTGCCAAGGGTTCTTGTTTATCCCTCTTTGGATAGCCAGGAGGCTGTAGAAGGCACATGCAATCAGTGAAGACTTTGATCGGACTGCATGGATGTGCAGGCTGATCTGAATCTTCACTGGTCTACAAGTCTTATTGTAGGTTTAGTCATGCTCTAGCTCACATTGTTTTGAGTCAGTGTTAGGGAAAGAGCGAATGCTAAGTAAGATGACTATAGGTTCTGGTGATGGTTCTTTTTATCATGGCAACACCTTATATTCTGTTGTTATCATTACTTTGAACAACTGCTTTTTGTCGCAATGCCAGCAATCACTACTTTTCATAACAATATTTTCCTCTGCTTAAAACAGACACTGACTGGTACTATCCATAATCGGGTCTGATATTCAAACATCTACCGACTTCTGATTATAATAATTCACCAACTCATCACTGGGCACAACAGCAATAATTTAGTTTCAGGGAAACTACACATGGTAGTTTTTCCACCATTTTTTTTTTTTAACAGGAGACAACTTTTGTGACTTCCTGTTTGCTCTGAACACAAATTCCCTTCTGAAAAGGGAACTACTCTAAAAGGAAATAATTTGCTCCTTTTCAGAACGGTGGTAAATTAATTTTGAAAGAGTAATCTCCCCTGAAAGTCTGTAAGTCCTCTTAACGCTTAGCACTCTGGGTAAAATTTTCAGCAGACAACAATTTGCAATATTTTTTCTTATTTTTCCCAGAAAACAGGATTTGACATTTCATGCAAATCATCTCCAATGGAGACGAAATGTCAAATCCTGTTTTCTAGGAAAAATTAGAAAAATATCATCAATTTGTCGTCTGCTGAATTAGCCCAGAGAGTGGTAAAGATTAAAAGCTATGCAAATTTGTTCTTTATATAAATAGTTTCTGGTGGTATAATTTGATCAGTTAAATCTTCTTCAACACCTTCCAGTGCCCACTGGTGTCGTGTGATCTCCAGAGCCTCTTTTTCTGCCTTAAAAGCTTTCTGAGGGTCTTGTGGAGCCATCATACCCTGTCCTGAAAACTGTTCTTGCATTGCTTTGGTCTGATCAGCCGCTGAAAGAGACATTTGAATATGTCCAGATAAATGGAGTATTTAGAAAATGATTTTTGTGTTGATGTCGAAAAAAAAACATGTTTTGTAGGTACTCACCAAAATTTTCTCACTGAAGCAATTCCAATGGATAGCCACAGGATAGTGCAATAATAATAGAGTCAGTGAACAACAAAACCTACAATAAAACTTATGCAACCAGCTAAGACTTCAATCAGCCTGCGCATCCATGCAGTCTGGTCAGAGTCTTTGCTGATTGCATGTATCTTCTACAGCCTACAGACTAGCCATAGTGGGATAAACAAGAACCCTTGCCATACTGGGTGGATGTACAGGCTGATCTGAGTCTTTGTCGGTCACACAGGTCTTATTGTAGGTTTTGTTGTGCACTGGCTCAATAATAATGAAACTATGAGCTGAGCAATGAAATCAGAGCCTATTGGTGGTAAAAAAAAGGTGAAAACACAGACTAACCTTCACTAACCAAAAAGCATCTTTTTTGTTGTTTTTTTTTTTTATGAAAATGTATGTTGTGGGTACACATCAGAAGTGCCTCACTGAAGCATTTCTAATAAGTATCAAACACATAGTCTACATTAATGGCATGTCACAAGTGACCAGGGGATCATGTACAAGGCCTACACTACTGCCAAATCTAATGCATAATATTAACTTTAACCAAAAAAGGTAAGAGAAAAGTCCAGGGAGTGCCACAATCACAAACCGCAGCCCTCCCCAGACCCCTTCCCAAACCCTTCCCAAACCTGAACTTTTTAGGTCCATGATCTTGACCTTAAGGCCACTAAGGCCAGTACAGGCATCTATGAAAACTTTGGACATTACATCAGTAGACGTATGAATGAATCTATTAAAGGGTTGAGGAGATAGTCACTTTAATGCAAAACTTTAAAGTGATGCAAAACTTTTTTTACAGACCAATTGGACAGATAGACAGGATATAAATCTAGACACTTTTTCCAAAGTTATATATTCATTCAGAATTTTTTCTGCAAAACACACCCTAACTTATCATTCTGCATTTGTCTGACAATTACCAATTCAGTATATTCAATAAAAATTAGAGATGGAAACATGGAATAGGTGGTGTCAGGTAAATACAGACATTTCATCAAAAGAAAACAGCTTACCATTATCTTGGCCCAGTATAAGAGTAAACATACTTCTGAGTCCAAACACATTCAGGAAATACCAGGAGGCTGAACTGACCCTGTAACATAAGATATATGTCTTAATATATATAAATACACCGGAAAGATTTGCTACCATTTGGCAAGGGAAGAAAACTTTTGAAGACATTAAGGTGCCTCAGTTGTACTTGGTTTCACAAATGGGAGCTAATTCTTTCCTTTAAGAGTAGCTCCCAAAGAGAAGGGAGTCAAGTATGTTCATCATGCCTGTTATTTCCCATGGAAGGGAACCCATTCCTTTGGATTTACCCATATCAGGCCCCGAGGGTATAAAACTTTTTTCATGCTCAACTCAGCTGAGCATGAAATTTTCTCTGCTAATAAATATGAAAATGCCAACAATATTTGGCATTTTCATATTTATTAGCAGAGAAATTTTCATGCTCAGCTATTTTAGCAAGAAAGAATTTGCAAATATTAGTAATTTGAGATTTATCAGAAGATAAAGTTCATGCTCAGCTGAGTTGAGCACAAAAAAAAAAAAAAGTTTTATAACCTTGTGGCCAGATTTATGGGTATTGTAAAATTAATGTCCTAAAATTTTGAACTCTTTATTCCTTACTTTTTGGCCAACATTTTGCTTTTTATGCTGTTTCTTAAAATATTTAGTGGAATGGCAAACAGTGTTGACCCTCAGGAGCAGTCTGATCTATCTGCACTGTACGCATATGCCATTTTGTCAGAAAGTGGTGTATAAAATTTTAAGACATTTACATGTACCGTACTCACTGGAACTGCCTATCTGAGAAGACTGCAATGAACATCTACAAGATATGTTTTGGTACAAAAATAACATCATCCCCCACCCCCCCTCCCCACCCCACCCTCAAAAAAAAAAAAAAAAATAAATAAATTTTTTTGTTATTTTGCTAATTGAATCATAGCCTATCTTAACTCATTTATGCCTAGCATTCCACTGTTGGGACATTGGCAAACAGTAGATACCCAGATCAGACACTGCATAATGCGGCATCTAATCAGGGTCTATACTGTTTGCATTAAATAAAGAAATTTCATAATTAAGAAATTTCTATGAAATATGATTTTAATAAAACTAACCAGACATCGCTTCTACTGGAAATGGTCAGGCCCAAAGTAGTGTGGTAGAAGATTCCACTCTGTAGAAATGGGTTAATAATAATGATCCCTGTATCTGAGGCTATACATGAAATACTTACCAGGCAGCATCCAGAGATGCCAGCTCAACACCACGCTGCAACATGGGCTTGAATCTCAGTGTTAGAGGGAAAGGAACTTTTGCTGAAATACACAAAATACAGAAACTTCAACCCTTGTCATGCCAAATAAATTAAGATGCCCCACCCACTTCTAATTTTCAGCCAATCAGATTCATTGATCCAGAATTATTGACATAAATTCATATACTGAATGGCAAACAGTGCAGATCCAGATCAGACCCAGACCAGTATGCACATTAGTGCAATATGACCAATATCTGCATGTCATGTTTACAACTGACAGTGGCCAGCTCAAGTTGGTACTCAAAAGAAAGACTTTGTTATTTCTCTCCAAAAACATATCTTGTGGGTAATGAAATTGTTGAAGTGATGCAATTCCAATGAAAACGCACAAGATATATTTTTGTGCAACAAATAGCCAAAATTAAATTAAAAAAAAACAAAACGAAAAACAAAAACTACTTTAACACTAGAACTGTACAGAGGCCTTGTAAAATCTAAAACTGCCCCAGACAATAGGGTGGCATAGCTCTGGAATAGAAGTGGTATCAGGCAAATATTTTTCTTATTTCTCCATGAAAACATGTGGATATTCTTCAAAAGCGCATCAGCAAGGTGCTTCTAATTATGAGTACCCACAACTGTTTTCATGGAGAAATAATCTGGAGCTTTGTTGTGACATGTGCACATAGTTAGGACTAGGATAAGTCTGTGCACCTTTTAAGTCTGATCCTTGGCCACAGAGCAATTTTAATAGCTGATCAGGGCCCAGTTGTTCAGAACTAACAATGCCGTTAGTTAACGCTAACGATGTCATTAGTTAATGTATTGTTAAATCTTTGATCATTAAAGACTGGATATATACTAATATTTTTGCTGAAAAAAATGTGAGTAGCTTTTGCATTTGCAAAAGCTACTCACATTTTTCAGCAAAAATACCTGTGAATTAGATATTGTACTTACTAGAACAGTTAACATTTTGACCACTAACAAGTTTGTTAAGTTAACAATGCTTTGAACAACTGGACCCAGACTGTTTAGAAATGTAAAAAGACCTGAGGTTTTCACTGGGCTGTATGTCATGAGCATTGACTGATCAGACTGTGGGCTGCATGATAGCGAGATCTGAGATTTTCATTGGGAATGCACATCACAATGTGCATTTTCTGTTGTTGCAGATACATTTCCTGCTTCAAGCTCAGAGTTGATGTGACTGTCCTGTTTGTTTGTGTTGAGGTTTTATGGCCCAGTCAACCCAATGGGGTCATTTCAAGCATGGTCAGTTTACCTAACCACATGTTTACTGGGCAGGCTTAGTCCTCTAAGTGGTTAATCAGCATTGTGCACATTCTTTTGCTAGAAACTGGCAACTGCCCTTCTTGAATCAGTGGAAGGGAGAGAATGACCATAGAAAATATTTCATGATCAATCTCCATGAAAGAATTGGCAACGTGGCTGTCCTACTCACTTGTTAAAAATCCTGAGAAAGCCCAATTAATCCACCCACCAATGATGATCATAGGTAATACATTGGTGACATTTCCTTTCAGCATGTCTGTCATCATACTGGGATCTGTAATCAAGAAGAACAAGCATATAGGTACAAATAAGGCATTTTTTTTTTCAACTGAAAAATACTTGCTGAGGCACTTCTAATGAGTACCCACAACATATGTTTTCATGCAGAAATAAGAAGCATATGACAACTTTTTGGTTGAAAAAAGGATTTTATCTGGAGCTATGCTATTGTAGTCATTTATACATATATGCACAGTTTATTGCCTTCAACAATTTTTCATGTTTCTTTTTTCATATGTACATAACTCCAGATAAGACATTTTTCATTACCAAAACTGTAAAATTTTCTTATTTCTGGCGATTCTGCATGAAAACATGTTGTGGGTCCTCATTAGAAATGCTTCTGCAAGGCACGTTTAATGAGCACCAACAACATATGGTTTTGTGCAAAAATAAGACAAAAATATATTTTTGATACAACCTCTTATCTGGAGCTCTGATGTGTTAATCATATAGGGCCTGTCAATTCCATCAGCTGGCTGTCAAGGACAGCTATAAATTTGGGCTGGGCAAGTACACATAAAAAATAGTTTGCTTTCACAGAAAACTATAGAATATATAGAGAAAAGGATAAAGTCAAAGCATTTCTGAGGACATACTTAGTAACTATTCAGGCATTTAAAAAATGTTTTCATTTGTCAGGAAGAGAGTACTAACATAAATAATATAGAAATGTTCTATTAAAATTAATCTTTGAGAAAGTAAAAATAAAATTGAAAAGAACTAAATATACATAATAAAACAACAACAACAAAAAAAAAAAAAAAAAAAAAAAAAAGCATTATATTGTTGTACAAAGTAGGTTTGAAATTCTTATGATTCTTCTTACCTGTCATAGGATTTTTAACAACTGGATCTCTATTTTCCATAGCCTTTGTGAAATAACCTTCTTTATCATTGAAGAAAGACTTCCTCTGATAAAAAGACTGAAACACAATTGTATTCAGATAAATATTTTTTTTATTTCTCACCAATAGCAGGGTTGTGATATTATCAAATTTTACTAATTATCCATGAACAAGTAAATGGTCAAAATCCATGTCCAACCAAGATTTTCCAAAAATTTTCATTTTTTTTTTTTATTTTGTTATTTCTCGAAGACAACATATGCTGTATTTACTCATTAGAAGAGCCTCAGTGAGGCACTTCTAATGAGTACTACAACATATCGAGGGTTGAGCGCAAGACTGGCGTAAGTCAGATGGTTGTTTTTCCCCAAACCTAATCTCCTCACCATGAAGGTGTTATGAAGATTACAACATTTCTTTCTGTAAACAATGAAAATTTAGGTGCCATTGCTCGTATGAGCAATGGCACCTAAATTTGCATTGTTTACAAAGGGGTCCAAGTTGCCCCTAAACAAGGGTTTCAAAAATATGTTTGAGTTACCATAGTCTTGCGCTCAACCCTCGATATGTTTTTTTGAGAAATGAGAAAAATGCATCTCATATCTGGATTCTCTTCTTAGCTATACCTGTCCCAGGATAAGTAAACTAAAATTGCTTATTTGTCTTCAGGGAAAGCTGGTCCTGTTTTTTTTTTTTTTAACATTTCTGTGCCACAGCAACAAAACATACTGATAGTTATCTGGCCAAGAAAGCAAAACAAAGTGCATGTTCACCTTAATCATGTTAATAGTGCTTTTTTGACATGTCAAGCTTCATTAAGTTATCTACACTATAGTGCTTTTTGAGTTACAATATTTACCCCAAGTATTCAGAGAGCCAGACCTGAGCAAGAACAGATGCCGCAAAATGTGACATCTGACTTGAGACATTTGATCAGGGCCTGCAGTTTGCTACTCATCCAGAAGCTAAATACACATCTACAGGAAGTAAAATGATTGTTCAATTTTTAAAACAATGGTAAGGAGTTAACCCTTGTCCTGCTGGACCCGGACATGCCCTGCCTTTGCAAACAGAAGCCAACTGATCTGGATCTGCACTGTTTGCTATTTAGTATGTGAATTTATATCAACAATCTGAATTAAGCAATCTGATTGACTGAAAATTAGAAATTGGTGTGGATGAAAATTAGAAATGGGTGTGGCATCTCAATTTATTCAGCAGGACAAGGGATAAGGTGTCCCAGTACTAAGAGTAAATACAGTGACCTCCTGTTTGCTTTCCAGTACATCAACACCCTTCTAAAAAGGGGCTTACTCTAAAATAGAAGAAAAGGCACAAATGCTTTTCTCTTACAGCAGACCCCTTTTCGCAAAGGAGTCAATGTTACAGTTGCCTCCCCTGAAAGTGTATCCATTCCTGTTTATCTTTAGCACTCTCTGGGCAAATTCAGCAAATAACAAATTGGTGATTTTTTTTTTCTTATTTTTTCCCAGAAAATAGGGTCTGATGAAGGGGTGATAATGAAAGGCTTGTCATAGCTACAGATAAGAGGGGATATCCACATAATATTTTTCTTATTTCTCCACGAAAACATATGTTGTGGGTACTCATTAGAAGCACCTCAGTGAGGCACTTCTAATGAGTACCCACAACACATGTTTTTGTGAAGAAATAAGAAAGATATCAGCATTTTTTCGATGAAAAAAATGCCTTATCTGTTGCTATGGCTTGTGGAGTATTTGTTTGTGTTGAGTCCCAGTCAACCCAATGGGGTCATGTCGAGCGCGGTCAGTTTACCTAACCACACGTTTACTGGGCAGGCTTAGTCCTCTAAGAGGTTTTACGGCCCAGTCAACCCAATGGTGTCATGTCGAGCGCAGTCAGTTTACCTAACCACACGTTTACTGGGCAGGCTTAGTCCGCTAAGCGGTTAACCAGTATTGTGCACATTCTTTCGCCAGAAACTGACAACTGCCCTTCTTGAATCAGCGGAAGGGAGAGAATGACCGTAGAAAATATTTCATGATCAATCACCATGAAAGAATGTTGCCGACCTTGGCGGGGATCAAACCTGCGACCTCCTGGTCTCCAGTCGGACGGGCATCCAACTGAGCCACCGAAGCCGGCGGCTTGTGGAGTAAAATGTCAAACAGGCATAAGCTGAATTCAGCCTCTGGTTGGATTCGAACCTGGGACCTTGTGAGCCAGTCAGGTAAATGCACAGCTTTGGGGACACTTCCAAAGGAGTCATTAAGGAATATAGAAAGATGATAGTTATGCGATATTCTATAAGGCACTTTGTAACTCATGAGCTACCCATATTGGAAAGAAGAAAAATTTTAGCTACTCACATTCTGTGGAATATATTTTCCATTTTCCCTCAGGATTCTGCTCCTTATTAAGGCATGGCTATAAAATAATAAAAACAGATGATAGAAAATAAAATAGAATAAACAACTAACAATGGATGGTTTGAGAGGATGTTCAAATTATCAACTGGTTTCATACATATAATAACCTTTTTCAAGACGTTAGTTATACTTAGGGGATAACTGCATTCAAATTTGGCATTTGGGAGGTAAATCGGCGGTTTTACGGTCGGAAATTTCGTTTTACGGCGACGCGTCAGCGGAGCCGTAAAACGTAATTTGCGACCGTAAAACTGCGATTTACCTCCTCAAATGACAAATTTGATGCAGTTATCCCCATTCTAATGCATTTATTCATTTTTTTTCTATTGAATTAATGTACTATTTGCACAAAACGACAAGTGCTGTGAGCTGCGTAAAACCAAATGCCAGCCAATGAGAAACGACGTTACGTGATGACGTCGGATTTGCGACAGTATATCGCAGAATATACCGTCGCAAATTTTTGACGTTATCCAATCAGACGTCGCGTTACATACGCGAGTGCATTAGAATGAAAGATAGCTATTAGAAGAGATGGCAAATCCCCCGACCAAACTGCCATTTCTAAATTTAGTGTATATTTCAATCAGTATCAGGGATATATTGAAACAAAGCAAAGTAAAAAGATGCAAAGATAGTATGGAATATGACCAAAATATTAAGTGAAAACAATATTAGGTGTACTGTTAATAAATTTATTTTTGCATGGTCTTTTATTTTTTTTATTTTTGTGAAAAATTATCTATTACGTACTAGTATTAGTGACTTCTGATGTAATTATTTGGTTTAAACAATAGTTTAATGAATATAATATGTACAATACAAACATACAAAAATGACATAAAGGATCAGATATCAAGCTAATTATAGCTTATGTGAAACCTTCTCCTACGAGATGTGATTATTTGTATAGGATACACAATACAGTCGACTCTCGTTATCTCGAATTCCAAGGGACTCTCTGAAATACTTCGAGATATCCGTACCTCGACATATCAGAGTTGCAGAATTGAGGAAAAAAATTCGATTAACTACATTTAACAAATGTAATTCTATGTAATTAGATTCTTGAGGCTAGGGATATATTGAAAATATTGTGGAAAAGAGGAGAAATTGCTCCTCAGGAGCAATTTCTCCTCTTTTCCACAATATTTTTTACCTGTTGTTATATTTTCATGTTTAGGCAGAGACCAGATTTTCACTTCGAGATAAGCGGTTATTCGAGATAAGCGAGGTCGAGATAACGAGAGTCAACTGTAGTTGCAAATACCTTGAATTTGTGAGTGTACATATTAAGAAATAATAGCAAAAATAAATGCCTTGTTCAGATAAAGGTACTTGTTGTATGTTTATTGAGGTAAAAAAATCAACAGAGCAAAAGTTGTCCTTCTTGCGTGTGGCACACCTACTTGACCTGACATATGTCCCTATCAAAAATTATCAAGTTATCTGAAACAGTATGGGAGTTATGACCTGCACAAGATTCAGCATCAGGGGAGATAAGTACATAATGGAGATATAAAGAGTACTCTCGAACACGACATGCCTACTGGTCCTTATCTATGTCTCAACTAAATATTATCATAATATTTCAAATCACATACACAAGAATTTGGCTTAGACATTCATTCAGGTGCGGTAACTAGAAAACAACCACAGCAGAGGTTGTCCTTCTACATGCCTACTGGTCCTTATCTATGACTACAGAATATTATCAAAATATTTCAAACCATTAAGAAGTCATTGAGTGCACAAGAATTTGGCTTAGAAATATATTCAGTGGAGTGTACAAGAAAAAGAACAAAGCAAGAGTTGCCCTTCTTGCATGTGACACTCCTACTTGACCTGATATATGTCCAACCAAAATATTATCAAATTATCTCAAACAGTTTGGGAGTTATAGCCTGCACAAGATATCAGCTTCAGGCGAGATTAGACATAACAAAAAGTGAGTTGTCTCTCTTGCAAATGACATGCCTTGTCTACTAACCCTTATCAATGCCTCTACCATATATTATCAAAATATTTCAAACCATTAAGAAGCTATAGAGTGCACAAAAATTTGGCTTAAATATTTATTCAGGGGAAATAACTAGAATATGACATGCCTACTGGTCCTTATCTAGACCTTACCAAGTACATGTATTATCAAACTATTACAAACCATTAAGAAGTTATCAAGTGCACAAGAATTTGGCTTCAAATTTGTTCAGGGGAGATAACTAGAAAAAAGAACAAAGGAAGAGTTGACCTTCTTGCATGCAACATTCCTACTTGACCTGATATATGTCCCTATCAAATATTATCAAATTATCTCATATGGGAGTTATAGCCTGCACTGGATTTCAGTTCAGGGGAGATAACTACATAAGGAAGAAAGTGAGAGTTGTCACCCTTACACATAACACTCCTTCCGGTCCTTATCTATTTCTCTACCAAATATTATCAAAATATTTCAAACCATTAAGAAGTTATGGAGTGCACAAGAATTTACCTAAGAAATTCATTCAGGGGAGATAACTAGAAAAAGAACAGAGCAATTGTCCTTCTTGCATGCAACACTCCTACTTGACCTGATAGATGTCCCTACCATACATGTACATGTATATTATCATCTCAAACAGTATGGGAGTTATGGCCTGCACAAGATTTTGGCTTCAGGGGAGATAACTACAAAAAGAAGAAAGTGAGCGTTGTCTCTCTTGCACCCAACACACCTATTGGTCCTCCTTTTCATCCGTACCATGGACGGATGCGACACCCCTTCTGGTACTTATCTATGCCTCTAATAAACAGTCAGGAGCATAACTTCTAAAGGTTAAAATTTTGAAAAGATTTATAACTTTGTTAAGTTAAAATTCAACTATTAAGTAACTTCCTTTCCAAAGTGTAAGAATTAACTTTCCTTTGGCTGAAGGTTTTAACTTTTTTAGGTTATTTCTGAAATTTGTAAATATTTTGAAAATAACCTTAGTAAGTTAAAAAGTATATTTTCTCATTAACTTCAAAGGCCCTGCATACACATTTCTAAACGATGCATACAAAATTTTATTGCTTGATCATAAAGTTATGTAACAGATCTTTCATACAAAATTAACCACTTGCCCATGAAAATTGCTGTAAGCCTACAATCAGAAGGTGAAAAAATGGCACAGATTAAAAAAATAACTGAAACAAGTTAAATTCATAAAATGTAGCAAAATTGATCTTTTTTGAGTAAAAAAAAATAACTTGTAGAAGTTATGCTCCTGACTGCTAAATAATTATAATATCAAAATATTTCAAACCATTAGGCCAGAGAAAATTAATTATTAGACTCTCAGCCACATTTCAGAAAAAAAATGGAGGGTGGGTGGATTTTATTTTTTATTTCCTGGGCCATACAGTGAAGCTGTCAGTCATAGCAAAACAAGGTAACTGACATAAAATACCATGTACAAAAAAGATGAAAACCTTGCTTTAATAATCTTTTCATAACAATTCATTTGCAGTTCTTAAAAGTGGTATAAAATCTGTTTCCAGCAAAAGTCCAGATGTCCAAATGTTTTCCACCTCATTTTTTTTTTTATTTGTTCAGAATTTTTAGGGATTGGTGGGCTGGGAATCTAATACTTTTCTCTGGCTTTAAAAAGTTCTGGAGTGCACAAGAAACTGGCTTAGAAATTTGTTCAGGGGAGATAACTAAAAAAAAAAAAAGCAAGATCTGTTTCTTGCATGGGACACTCCTACTTGACCGGATATATGTTCCCCATCACATTTTATTAAATAATCTCATACAGTATGGGACTTATGACCTGCACAAGATTTTAGGCAAAACGAGGTATCGACATGACAGAAACATCGGACCGAAATGCATTTCTAAAGCCCTGGACTTGTCACAGCTTTTATAAATTTTAGGTTTGGCTTAAAATTCGAAATTATGTTCTGTACGACAGATGAGCTCTACTGTCAACTCGTCTTTCAAAAGACAGCATTGTTTTACTAACCTATCTTTAACCTGTTCCATTTCTGTTTTCTTATCAGATGATAACAGTATGGTTACATAATGTCTTATGATGCCAACAAGAAACGTAATAATGACGATTGGCAAGAAAACCCATAGTCGAATATTGGAATCGAGTAAAAGTTCAGCCATTTTGCCCACTTGACTGAGCTTCCTTTTCTTTCACCACCCGGTAAAACATGGTACCGAACCATTTATGGTGTATCGCTAGGGTCAAAAGTCAGGAATATCAATGGGACTGCATATGGCGCTGCCTCTATGTGACTCAGTTGCCTGGCAGCGTTAAAAAACTGTAAACTGTAACTGGGGCTGTATATATATTTTCGCATACTGCCTACGCCCTGGCGGGCATTTTGGCAGGATGTAAATAACATTATCCAGACTAATATTAATGGGACTAATATTAATTTTAGTCCCACTAATGATTATTTCATCCCACTAATATTCATTATTAGTGGGACCAAAAGTAATTTATTAGAAAGTTACATGCGATAATGGTGCTGTTCCGTGTTTTGTCAGGTGCGGTGTTTGCTGGTTCAGTACTTACTTTTACAGCTCAATATAAAAACACGATAAAGATAGCATGTTGCAGCTTATGATTAGCAGACAGCAACGCATGGTTTGCGGCAGGGAAATATTAGCACACAATAAAATATTAACTTGCTGCAGATTACGATTAGCATACAAAAACATGTGGCTTGCAGCAGGGAATATTAACACACGATAAAAGATTACTTTGCTGCAATATACGTTTAGCGTATAACAACGTATGACTTTCATCAGAGAAATATTAGCACACGAAAAAAAAAAAAAAAGATCCTTTCTGCAGTGTTCAATTAGCATACAACAATATATGGCTAGCAGCAGGAAGTATTAACACACGCTAAAACATTATCCTGCTGCAGTGTATGATTAGCATACAACAACATATGGATATTAGAAGGGAAATACTAGCATAATATGAAAGATTATATACCTTCCTGCAATTTATGATAAACATATAATAGTGTATAGCTATCAGCTCGAAAATATTAGCACTCGATAAAAGATTACCTCGCTGCAATTTGTGGTTAGCACACAACAACATGTGGCTATTAACAGGGAAATACTAGCACACGACCTTTCTGCGTTCTCTTGCAACTATATAACAAAGTATGGCTTGCAACAGGGAAATATTAGCACACGACAAAAGATTACCTTGCTGCAGTTTCTTATGGCTTGTGGCAGGGAAACACTAGCACACGATAAAAGATTACCTTGCTGTGGTTTATAACAAACATACAACTATGTTCCAAACAGTTACCAAAATACAGATTTTCGGTATATTTGATTTTATATGATTGTGTGTGTGTGTGTGTGTGTGTGTGTGTGTGTGTGTGTGTGTGTGTAAACTTTTAGTCATACATTCCTAAGTATACAATTGATATTTTAGTTGTACTACATCCTTGAATAATTTGAAATATGACTGATAAGATTTTTGATGAAACCAAATAAACCCGGGATAGCACAGTCGGTTGCGAGATTTGTCTCACAACTACCTGCACACCTCTGCCATGTAGGTTTGAGTCCAGCTGAGGACATGATGATGACGCGGTATATGTGAATGGGTGGCAGTTCTCTCCCGGTTGCCGTGGTTTCAGTGGATATTTCTCAGTCTCTATACAACTGGAAACTACCCGGGCCCCTCCACCATCGAACTCTCCTCTGAAATAGTAGTCAGATATGACTGTTTCAGAGTAATAGGTAGAAAAAAACATAGTTATTGTGTTATTTTTGGCAAGTTTGTTAGTTTGGTTTTTAATTTCTGTTTGTTTGTTTGATAGTTTAATAAAAGTTTCATTTACTTGGTATTGCTCATTTTCTTTTTATTTCCCATTTAGCACTATTTGCATGGAAATTATGACTCTTGATTAGGGAATATGGTCGAAATCACTTTCTAAAATTATTGAATGGCAACACTGAGCCTCAAATACCTCTAAGCTTGGGTCCAATATTCAATATTATTTGGACCGAGAATAGAGACAGGAATGAAGATACCATTTCAACAAATTTGACAGGTAGTGCTGAGGCTTGACAGCTAAATTGCTCCAAGCAAAAAAAAAAAAAAAAAAAAAAAAAACGGCTGAAAAGATGGCAAACTTTTTGAAAAGCTTAAACTTTGGTCAGGTATTACCCACAGACAAACGTTAAACCGGTGCATACTAATCTACGGTATTCCCGGTATCCACATCCTGGTATTCATAGAGGTTTATGTGTTTGACACAGCATAACATCAAAAGTACTTGACAGATTTTAATAATTTAAACACCAAATTAACGGTAATAATCTAATCTACACAATAATGATATTTAATTAAAAAAATATTTGTTGCTGATGTTGCAGGATGTTGTCAAAGTCCCGGTATCGAGATTCACTTGTCCCAGTATCCATAGGGGCATACGTATTTGACAGGGCATAATATCAAAACTACGTGATCGATTTTAATAAATTAAACACCCTATAAAAGGGAATACTCCAATCTATAAAAAAATGTAAATTTGTAAAAATATGTTAGTTGCTGACGCTGTGGCATTCTGTCAAAGTCCCGGTATCGAGGTTCACTTGTCCCGGTATCCATAGGGGCATACGTATTTGACAGGGCATAACATCAAAACTACGTGATCGATTTTAATAAATTAAACACCTTATAAAAGGCAATACTCCAATCTATAAGAAAAATATAAATTTGTAAAAATATATTAGTTGCTGATGCTGTGGCATTCTGTCAAAGTCCCGGTATCGAGGTTCACTTGTCCCGGTATCCATAAGGACATACGTATTTGACAGGGCATAACATCAAAACTACGTGATCGATTTTAATAAATTAAACACTTGATAAAAGGCAATACTCCAAACTATGACACAAATATAAATTTGTAAAATTATGTTGGTTGTTGATGTTGTGGCATTCTGTCAAAGTCCCGGTATCGAGGTTCACATGTCCCGGTATTCATTGCGGTCTCCGTGTGTGACATGACATAATATCAAAATTACTTAATTGATTTAAATAAATTAAACATCCGATTAAAGGCAGTGCTCCAATCTATAAAATAATTATAAACATATAAAAAAAAATGTCAGTTGCTGATGTTGCAGCATTTTGTCAAAGTCCCGGTATCGGGATTCACATGCATGTCCCAGTATTCAGTGATGACTCTGTTTTAGACAACACACACACACACACACACACACACACACACACACACACACAGAGTACTCCACACTACTCCAAGCTACAATAATTGCAGTATATTTTTGCCCAAGCATTATTTTACCGTATTTATCCTTAATATTCTGTCAATTCAACTCCTTACAATACCTTTTCTAAAAGTTTTGATCAATTTACGACTTGAAGTTGTGTCTAGAAATGCTGGATTAGTGTAAAACAGTGTAGACGCTGTTGAGACGCTTGATTCTGCAGTTTCATCTGGATCTACACTGTTTGAACAGACTTGTCTGTCCGTCCGAATACATACGGTAGATACACTAAAAAAATGCTAGATTATTAAAACGCGGTAGACGCTGATGAGACGTCGTAATTCGCCCGACACGACACCCACTAACTTTTTAAGTATTATACGAAAATCAATTCCACTAATTATTTAGGTGACCGCAGGAAATGCACTGCCATGTAGTACCTAATATTTTTTATCATCAGATCCTTTAACTATGAAGCATTCCATTTCAGGTATATGTTTAACATCATCACTCATAACTAACTGCTCTGCCATTACATTGCGATTCAAAAACTGTGGAGGACGCGAAAATTCGCTGTTATCGTTAGATGTACGATTTAATGGTTCTGCCGTCGCGTCAGGATCTAATGATATTTCAGAAGAGGTATCATCTCGTGAAATCGTAAAAAAAAATCCGGGCATGTCTCATCCGTTTTGTTGGTTTCAATAATATCGGAAATAAAATTTAGTCGTTTAGTCACGGCTTCTAAGACCTCATCTGGCTATACCTTATGTGGAAATTTTAAATCCGAAGGCTCTAATTCTGCAAAACGAAATTCGTCTTTCAACGTGAAGTTCCCTAAATTCGCCCTTCCCCTTAATATCTCGCAAAATAATGCATTCTATAAATAAAAAAGACTTAACACCATGTTATCAACAGGTAATTTCTTATGGTCATTCACCCACTTTATGATCTTATTAAATCCCTCGGACATATTAGTCGTGAGGCCAGAGTAAGGATTATACACATCCAAATATGGTCTCCTTCTGTTTTAAATTTGGACAATGTTCTGCCAAAATTGTCAGGAACCGTTCATGAAACTTTTGGTCTTCTTCTCATTTATTAAAAATGAAAGGGGGACAGTAGGCTCAGTTTTGAATAGAAAATTCTTAACATTGAGGTTATGTAAAAGTTTCCCGTTTCGAATGTAGTATCAATAGATAAAAAACTCTTTACTATCTCGTTTGATATGTAAAATATCATTGAAGCCTTTAATACATTCTTTTAAGCCCAAAACTAAAAGTAAAGAGGGAAATATGTCTATCTGCATAACGAAACCATCAAGTTGATAGGCAAGCTCCAAAGTATTGTATATGTCATCCTGCGTTAGTCTCTTTTTGCGAATTCGGGTTTTTGGAACGGACGACTCGAAAAAAATACTCAAACTTACTAATCACTGTCTTTGCCGAATCTCTCGGTATGTTGTTGGTGCCCGCATGAAGGACCAATACCTGAAAATAAAAAGAAAACATATAAACCGTCATTAAGGTAAAGCAAACAGTGTAGACCCAGATCAGAAGCCCGAGAACGCGACGTCTGCTCAGAGTCTACCCTATTTGTTAAGCATCCAGCAATTTTCATAAATGTTCCGAAAACGATGAAAACAAATTAAAAAAAAAAACAAACAAAAAAAACAAGCATTAACTACAACACTAAAATGCATCGGCAAGTTGATTTAAAAATATACATAATTTTTATATTAAAGAAAATGGAAATTTTGGAAAGGCGTGTTCACGTTAAGTATTCACACGTGGCGGTCATTATTGAAGTTAATGAAGTTAATTACTCATCGTTAACGAATAATCGGTTCGTTAAGTGACAAATGATGCGTGAAACGATCTGCGTTTATTTCGTTACATTTTAAATATCAGTTTGAACTCTTTTCAACATTTCGTACTTTATTTTGAAAAGAAAAAAAGTATTATTATTATTATTATTATTATTGAATCTTGGTTAAATCCTAAAAAAAAAAAAAAAAAGACACGAACTATTCATTGAATATACTACAGCGATACATATGTTAAAAAGGTTCAAAAGTCGTTTTATTGCATAAAGATGCATTATATTTCATATTGTAACATATACATAATGACATTAGTTCGGTCTGGTTTTGAAAGTAGGCGCTGTTTATAAAGTACAATCTGAACCTGCCCATGAAAAAAGATCCATTATTATATTATCGCCAGTGCCAATGCTGTTCGCAGACAGGTAGTAGGACATTGATGACGCTTCAGGCGAAAATCTATGTCTTCGGCCACATTAGGGGGTTCCCATATATATAACCACAAATCGGATACCTCTAAGTGTTCTTTTTTATGTGACGCCTCAACTTTTTTTTTAACTGACAGAGATACTGCACAAGTTATCCCTTACAGTTAACTTGACACATATCTGTGCTCCATACAATAAAACAATCAAATTTATCTGTTATTATTATTATTATTGATACCACTACTACCACTACTACTACTACTATTAATAATAATAGATCAAATGGGCGGTTTTCTTCAACCTGTGCCAAACATTTACGAATAATTGAAAATTGTTGTATCAAGGTAGATAAATCGTACTTGAATTCTGATTAATTTATAGGAAATGTCTGCCCTTCTTATCCTACATAGTCTAAGCAAAAAAAATTTACCCTGAATCACAGTGGAAACGGAGGCGAGCAAAGCGCAAAATCTGGACTTTGACTAAACAATATAATAGCAAAAATAAATTTCAAAACTCGAAATTCATCGTATAGTTTAAAACATTGCGTTTAATTTAATTTTATATTATTCATGCCGGTTTTTATTACCCTTACCCGCTGGATACTCGGACGTGATTTTCAACACAGGGACTTGGACATCGTACTGCAACATCAGCAACAGATATAAATATATTTTATATTTATAATCATTTTAAGATGGGGGTGTTGTCTTTTAATTTTTTGTTTAATTGGTTTAAAAAATCAACTATTTTTTTATGTATATATATTTTGAACAGAACAGAACAGAACTTTATTATTAACACTCAGGTCTATACAGACATATGAGGATATGAACAAGTATACTACATTGAGACATGGCGCTTGAATTTTACTCTATGTCTCACACAGAGTCATCATTGAATACCGGGACATGTGGATCCCGATACCGGGACTTTGGCAAAATGCGGCAACATCAGAAACTGATATTTTTTATATGTTTATAATTATTTTATAGATTGGAGCACTATTCGGATGTTTAATTTATTAAAATCAATTAAGTAATTTGATATTATGTCATGTCACACACGGAGACCGCAATGAATACCGGGACATGTGAACCTCGATACCGGGACTTTGACAGAATGCCACAACATCAGCAACCGACATATTTTTACAAATTAATATTTTTTCATAGATTGGAGTATTGCCTTTTATAAGGTGTTTAATTTATTAAAATCGATCACGTAGTTTTGATGTTATGCCCTGTCAAATACGTATGCCCCTATGGACAAGTGAATCTCGATACCGGGACTTTGATAGAATGCCACAACATCAGCAACTGATATATTTTTACAAATTTATATTTTTTTATAGATTGGAGTATTGCCTTTTGTAGGGTGTTTAATTTATTAAAATCGATCACGTAGTTTTGATATTATGCCCTGTCAAATACGTATGCCCCTATGGATACCGGGACAAGTGAATCTCGATACCGGGACTTTGACAACATCCTGCAACATCAGCAACAAATATTTTTTTAATCAAATATTATTATTATGTAGATTAGATTATTGTCGTTAATTTGGTGTTTAAATTATTAAAATCTGCCAAGTATTTTTGATGTTATGCTGTGTCAAACACATAAACCTCTATGAATACCGGGACATGGATACCGGAAATACCGTAGAATAGCATGCACCCGTTAAACCCGTCTATTTTTCTAGGGGAGATAAGCCAAAATTCGCCTCCTACAGGGCTGTGGTATGGAAAACTTACCAAGGAAAGTGGTCGAATACGAGAGATTTCTAAATGAAACTTTACGGGAAGATCTTAGGTGTTTAAGCTGGTTTAACTTAAATATACTTTGCTACCTGTCATGATGAAATCGCTTGAAAATTGTTGTTAGTTCGTATAGTGTGTTAGAATTGGTGACTGAACAACTCGGCCCATAACGAATTCGGCCAATGGCAAACTCGGTCCCACTGGCTGTTGATGAGCAATATATATCATAAAATAGTCTAGATCCCCACCCACTCAATTATTAATAAAGACATGGT
Source organism: Anodontia alba (assembly GCA_964016985.1). Lineage (NCBI taxonomy): Eukaryota > Metazoa > Mollusca > Bivalvia > Lucinida > Lucinidae > Anodontia > Anodontia alba. The sequence continues at coordinate 62,900,371 of OZ024828.1, forward strand.
GGATAACCTTACTCAGACACGGGTTTTTACTTTGCTGTTCCCTAGTCCTGAAACTTTTCGCCGAGATGTCAATTTGCCGTTCCGAAGAACTAATGTGAACCGAAAATATGCCGGTTTGAGGAATCACATCATCTACCAATGTGAGAGAAAATGATCATTTCCTTCATTCACAGCCTGGTGCAGAATCTGGGCCACCCTGCTAAACAATCAAACCAAACTCTGGTATTTTTTGATTGGTCAAAATTTTCTGCTTGGATTTGTGTCAACAACAAGAAAAATGTTTCTCCGCAAAGTCAGCGGAGGAAATCTACCAATTAATGGTACAGATGGCAACATTGAATGAGCAGAATTTTTTTGCAGAGGAAAGTATTTTAGATGGGCATAACCTTGTATTGACTGGCCAGGCAAGAACCGGCAAAACGTTCTTGCTAAAAGATGAAACAGCCTAAGACGAAACCTCTTGATGCGAAACTCTCCTAATCATAATTTTTTTATAAACAAATCATTGCTAGTACCAAACTTCTTTAAATGGGAGGATCTTTATATTATATGAATTTTATACTGTACCATTGGATTATATTGTGAGAATTTTCCATTTAAGATAGTTTAATTCATGAAAGGTCGGCCTTGGTGGCTCAGTTGGATGCGCCGTCCGACTGGAGATCAGGAGGTCGCGGGTTCAACCCCCGCCGAAGTTGGCAACATTCCTTAGTGGAGATTGATCATGAAGTATTTTCTACAGTCATTCTCTCCCTTCCGCTGATTCAAGAAGAGCAGTTGTCAGTTTCTGGCGAAAGAATGTGCACAATACTGGTTAACCACAGAGGACTAAGCCTGCCCAGTAAACGTGTGGTTAGGTTAGACTGCGCTTGACATGACCCCATTAGGTTGACTGGGCTGTAAAACCTCAACACAAACAAATAGTTCATGAAATGTTCCAATAAAGCTTTTACAATTATTTCAATCAGATTTTCTTCTTCGTGTTATCAGTGTTTTGTCTTTCTTCAAATATATTGTCCAGTCAAACAACAGCTTAAAAAACTGGGGTTTTCCATACAGGATGGTCAAGATTCTGCACCAGACTGTCGGTGAGGGAAATGATCGATTTTCTCTCACATCCATAGGTGGTGATTCCTCGTACCAGCATATTTTCGGTTGACATTAGTTCTACAAAATGGCTAAGTGATGTCTCGGCGATGAGTGTTTCTGGACGACTGGGAAACATCAAAGTAACAACCCGTGTCTGAGTAAGGTTATCCACCATGTCTATATTGATAACTGAGTGGGTGGGGATCTGGACTATTATATGATATATATTGCTGATCAACAGCCAGTGCTTGGTCCATATCAGACCCATAAATCAGTTAACTGCTTCGAGGACTAAGCCTGCCCAGGAAAAATGTGATTAGGTAAATTGACTGTCTCGACCTGATGCTTATAGTGTTGACTGGGTAGTTAAACTCCAAAACCAATCAAGCCAAGTTCATTGACTTTAAGTACGGTGTACTAGTTGGGCCAGAAGTATGACTACTGTTTTTACAGTTGAAAGACAAACTTATAACACAAAGTTCAATGTTGTCCAGATCTAGTAAATAAACATTTGACACCTACACAATAAACATAATTCTTAGTAAGAAATATGAGTAATTTTCTAACAAACAGGTCTAGCAGTATATATAGAAAAAAGACATCTTACAAAATATAATGTCATCTGTTGACATAAATGGTATCTTTTTAAACTCTTAACATTTTGGTCCCAGTTGCTGTCATTTTAGATAGGTCATTCATATCAAGAGGAATTTTGAAAAAGAAACATTAAAGGTGAGGATTGGTAATCAAAGTGTTGGTTTAGTGTTTCAAGTGTCTAGCTTAATACCTTGAAACCCTTCAATAATTTGAACCTCACCAGTACATCATTGAATAGAAGCTTGCAATTTAGTCCCACAGATTTTCCACATTCCAACAAGTGGGTTGCTTCTGTATTGTTTTTGTTTACGGATATAGAATGAATATATGCTTTTAATAGCATCCTCTGTACATGTAAGTTGCTAAAAGATGAACAAAGTGTAAAGTATTAAAAGAATATTATTTTTATTTGCACTTTGCACACTTGTCAGTAATAATAGGAAAGTATCTTAGCTGTGTAAAAAGTATGTCCTGCAGGCTGCTAGGATAATAAAGCAAAATTTGTCGGTCAGTTGTAATTACTATTAGATAAATCGTTTGCACTATGAGCTTGTGATTTGATCTACTTTACAGCTGACCTCCAAACTGTGATTTATTACTCAACAAATCACTGCTAAAGCTGATCTATTTTTTAAATAAGAAACAATATTTATCTGGATACTCCTTATCTAGAGAGCTATATAATTTAACCCTTGTGCTGCTGAATAAATTAAGATGCCACACCCACTTCTAATTTTCAGCCAATCAGATTACTTGATCCGGATTGTTGCTATAAATTCACATACTTAGTGGCAAACAGAGCAGATCCAGATCAGTTGGCTTCTTCAGAAGCCAACTGATCTGGATCTACACTGTTTGCAAAGGCAGGGTATATCCAAGTTCAGCAGGACAAGGGTTAATACACTACAACCTCCTTCGAAGGTCACTGTGTGAACAAAACACATTGACCTAAAAAATAATTAAAGCCACCCTTACTGCTGCTTGGTCCTAACAAAGGTCAGTGTGTGACTGATATACATGTATGTTGACCTAAAAAAAAGTAAAGTCACCCTTACTGTTGCTTGGTTGTTGTTCTGTTTATTTTCCCTTATAATTAGAATCTCTTTATTTGTTACGCTTTTGCAGGGATCCAAAGCAAAAATCAAGGTAAAGCAAAAAAGCTTTGTTTTATCTGACATTAATGGTCATTTTTCTACATAATCTATACATTTCTGTTTGGATATGAAACTTTGGGATTAATTTTTAGCGGTCTAACATCTGCAGCCATGCTATAATGAACTGTGTTATAAAGAGGTTCCAGTTTATATGTTTATATTCTCTTTTCTTTTCCAGAAAAATCCTTGAGGAGCGTGACAAAATATATGATCAGATTGCAGATTATCTTCAACTCAAAACTGTTATAGAAAGGATAAAGGTACTGTATGCTTTTAAACTTTATCTAGCTCCAGGTGTGAGGGTATCCACATATTAACCCTTAAAGCGCCAGTCACAACTATTGTCGTCTGCTTTGTCATCTGCTTGTGATTTTAATAGTCACTTTTGCAAACAGTGTGGACCCAGATCAGACTGCTCCTTTAGGAGCAGTCTGATCTGGGTCCATACTGTTTGCCGGTATGCAAAAATAGGTTTGAAAAGTCTGCAAGAATATTCAGCAGACGACATAAACAGACGACATTTTAAGGGTTAATAATGAGTATCCACAGCATACATTTTTTGTGGAGAAATAAGAAATAGTGCCTCAGTAAGGGGCTTCTTATTAGTATCCAAAACACTTATTTTCCAGGTGAAATACTGGTAAGACAAAACTATTTACCGTATTCAACCTACTTAGCTACGCACTGTGTGCTTAGGTTTTTCAGAATTACTGGGAAAACTTGATAAAATATGTATCTACCTACTAAGGGTACACTTAAAAAAAATATCAGCGATTTAAAGGACTTATTTGACGATGTTTGTGCGATTTTTTTTTTTCTGATTTTCTTTATAAAAACATAATGTTGTGGGTTCTCATTTGAATTGCATCGACAAGTCGATGCAATTCAAATGGGTACCTACAACATATGCCTTTATAAAGAAGTAGATGAAAGGTACACTGGCTGTAATCTGAAGACTATGAAATTGCTTGACTGTGCACTTATAGGGATAATTAGATCAAATACGGTAATAAGTTTGATACTCATCTTACCTACAACTGAAGTAGGCCTACTGGTACCTGGGAAAAATGAATATTCTTACTTTAACCATTGCAGATTGAATAAAGTCCCCCATACTATATATTGGAAGAGTCCAATTTCAATTTTAGGTTGGTTGGTTGGTTTGGAGTTTAACGACCCAGTCAAGGCTATAAGGGTCATGTTGAGCCAGTCAGTTTACCTAACCACACATTTTCCTGGGCAGGTTTAGTCCTCTTAAGTGGGGAACCAGTACTTGTGCACATTCTGTTGCCAGAATCTGACAACTGCCCTTCTTGAATCAACAGAAGGGAATGACTATAAAAAATATTTCATGATCAATCTCCACGAAAGAATGTTGCCAGACCCCGCAGGGATCAACCAGTGACCTCCTGATCACCAGTCCGACGCACATCCAACTGACCCACCTAGGCCGGCTTCAATTTTAGGTATGTCAGGCCATGTGGTTTAGATATTCCTCTCGGAGAAAAAATGCTGAAATATATGCAAACAGTGGAGACCCTGATCAGATGCCACATTCTGCAGTGTCTGATTTGGGTCTGCACTGTTTGCCAGTTACCCTCCAGGCTAGAATGGGTAAAAGGCTAAACATACGCTAGGCAAAATGGGCAGACAGCAAATGAGGAATATTCTTTTTTTCACAAAACACATGACCTGTTTTTCAGAAGAAAATGGAAAAGAAATATTTGGAAGTACTGTGTGTGTTGATGCTTAAATTCAGCTTGCTATAGGTTATATGTCTAGCAAGGCTTAGACGATATAGTAAATGTTCTAAAATTTTTTACTCTAAAGTTTCTGACAAAATGGCATATGCAAACACTGTTTGCCATTCCGCAGTAAGCATTTTAAAGAAATTACTGCATAAAAAGCAAAATTTAGGCAAACAAAGTAGGGAATAAAGTATTCCAAATTTTAGGACATTTACCTGTTTACCATAATATTGTTTATTTTCCACCAAAACATGGTGGATACACATTAGAAATTCTAATGGGTCTCACATAGCTCTAGATTATGAGGAGTTTGCAGGTTAGTTTGTTTTTTATATTTCCACAAAAAATACATGTTGTGGGAACTCCTTATAAGCGCCTCACTTTGGCACTTATTATGGGTACCCTGTATGTCTATTTTTACGTGAAAAAAAATTATTAAATAACACTTTTTGGTTGGAAATAACCTTTGTATTTGTAGTGAAAGACTGGAAAAGTATATGTTAATCAGTCAGGCATTGATAATGGGTAACCACAGTATACTTTTGCATGGAGAAGCATAGGTCTTGATAAGATGCTTTTATTAATCCAAAAGTATTGATATTTTTCTTATTTCTCCACAAAAACATACATTGTTGGTACTCATTAGAAGCGCCTCGCCGAGGCGCTTCTAATGAGTACCACAACATATGTTTTCGTGGAGAAATAAGGAAAAATATTTACCGATACCCACTCTTATCTAGACCTATGGAGAAGTAAGGAAACTATCAATAATTTTTTGTTCAAAGAAGGGCTCATAGCTCTTGATAAGATGCTTTTTTCAATCTAAAAGTATTGATATTTTTCTTAATTCTCTGTGAGACCATACATTGTGGGTACTCATTAGAAGCGGTTCAGCAAGGCACTTCTAATGAGTACCCGCAACATATGACGTTTCGTGGAGAAATAAGAAAAAAAGTAAACTGATACCCTTTCTTATTTAGACCTATGGTGCTTTATCAGGAGCTCAATTACCAGAATCCCAAAATTTGTTCCTATATTCAGTATGCACTGGATTTTTGAAAACATGTTCTCAGTAAAAAAGTGTATAATACACAGATAAATACAGTAATTAGGCTCTGTGGATGCACATAATGACCTGGGTCTATACTGATTTCTTAGGTTCTACAGTTCTTTTCTCTTTTTATTTGCAGGATGCAGGTATAACAGAAGACTTGAAGACGAAAGTTGATCTTGGGTGTAACTTTTATGTACAAGCAAATGTGTAAGTCTGTATGTAACCTGTAGTGTGTTTTGTTAGATTATTATACCGTAGATGTATATAGTACATAGCTCCAGACAAGGCAGATTTTTTTTTTAGCCCAAAAAATATCAATATTTTTCATATTCCTAAGCAAACACATACGTTGTAGGTACTCATTAGAAACACCTCTCTGAGGCTTTTCTAATGAGTACCCACAACATATGTTTTCATGTAGAAATAAGAAAAATATATGCAGATACCCCTCTTATCTGGAGCTATGCAATATATTTACCCTAATTCAAACAGATAGTCCTGAGCAAACAATGAAGACGCAGATCAGATGCATAGTGCAATATCCGGTCAGGCTCTAAATTAATACAGGAGTTTTTAGATACCATTCTAGAACAATTATGGTAGGCAGTTACAGTGTTTGAATATTAAGGATAAGAACATTATTGTTTAGTTGTAAAGTTTATACCATATATACCGTACATATTTGGACAGACAGGCCTGAGCAAACAGTGTACACGGGATGAGCTGCTGCAGAATGCGGTGTCTCATCAGGGTCTACACTGTTTGCCACTCATCCAGCAATTTTTTGACACTACAACGGGTAGTAAATTGTACTTGTTCAAATTTTAGAATGACTTTGGTAAGGAGTTGAGGTGCCCAAATACTTAGGGTAAATATGTACTATTGAAAGCCTAGAATTGGGACAGGATCAAATTGATGTTGCATTGTTCCAAATATTATAAAATAAGTTTTGTGTAAATTTCTGTGCTTAGGTAGAAAAAGCTTCTTTGGCCATCACTGCACTGATGCATGGGTGATATGGCCTTTTGCTAGTAGCACATTTTATTGTAGGTTTTGACGTGAGCTGGCTTATATGTAAGCTCTTCAAATACAAATAGTGCAATCCTCCCTACAACAGCCAACCTTGAGAACAAGTTACAGTTTTATACCCCATGGTGGGGTATTATGTTTTTTCCAATTCAAGTCCGTGTTCGTCTGCCTGCCCATCCCATCAATGCTTGGTTTCCACTTTCTAATTTGAATAGTTTTTGATTGATTTTTTTTATTCAAATTTTGTGTACACATGTATTTGAAAGAGTTATCTGCCCACCACACATCTGCATTTTTGTTTCCGGACAATTAGTAAATATCAATCTATTTTCACCAAACTTTGTACGTGCATTGATATTGTGGAGATCTGCTTTGGGATTGCTAATGGGCAAATTTCATCAATGTTTTAGTTTTTGCCCACCATATGTCTGTATTTTCATTTTCAGATGATAACTTGAGTAAATAGGAATGTATGTTCACCAAACTTGGTATGTGCATTGATATTATGGACAGCCGAGTTGGGATTACTAATGGGCAAATTTCATTAATTTTTTGACAGAGTTATCTGCCTACCACATGATAGTGCGCGGGTATAATCATTTCATCATCACGAAAACATACCTATATAATTTTGACCCCCTTAAACCCCACTTTTATGTAGTAAAACTGGGGTTTACAGGGGTATACATTATTTTTCTTATTTCTGCTCAAAAACATAGATTGTGGGTATTCGTTAGAACCGCCTCGCCGAGGCGGTTCTAACGAGTACCCACAATCTATGTTTTGAGCAAAAATATGAAAATATATCAGAGTTTTTAATTGAAAACTTTCAGTTTTTGGAGGTGAAATTTTGCTGTATATTTGAATAGGCGTGTTTTCGTGATGTGTTTTGTTTGTATCAAGAGATACCAATATGGTTTCTTCATATGTTTTTTCATAGGCCTGATGCCACGAAGATATTTGTATTTGTTGGGTATGGATTCTTTGTGGAGTTTACCCTGGATGAGGCTCTCAAATTTATTGACAAACGAAGTACATTCCTGACAGGGCACACAGATAGACTCACGAAAGATGTAGCCAAGGTCAAAGCCAATATAAAACTGGTTTTAGAGGTATTATATTTAATACTTTAAGAAATATGTTTTGGATATTTGTTAGAATCCCTTCAGTGAGGCAATTCTAACACATATCCAAAACATATATGTTCTGAAAGGAAAAAAGAATAAAACAATGCCTTTCTTACATAGCATTCTGCTCATTAAGGAGTCTTTACAAGCAAATTCATGTAAATGTCAACAACTTTGGGAGTAACAGCTGTCATTGTAAAGAGGTTTCCGAATACTAAGGGTATATATGATATAATAGTATCTTCATTATTCTTCAAGGGATTTTGTAGGTTTAGCTATACATCACGAAAGCATACCTATATTATTTTGACCCTCTTAAATCCCACTTTTATACAGGAAAACTGGGGTTTACAGGGGTATACATTTTCTTTCTTATTTCTGCTCAAAAACATAGATTGTGATTGTGGGTACTAGTTAGAACTCCCTCTGCGAGGCAGTTCTAATGAGTACCCATAATCTATGTCTTGAGCAGAAATATGCAAATATCAGAATTTTTATCTGAAAACTTTGTTTTTGGTGGTGAAATTTTCAATACAGTGTATATTTGAATATCAGGCAAATGTTTCTTATAACTCTGTATATCTGTACAACTCTTATACATAGCAACAGATAGGACGATTTTTTCATCCGAAAAATGCTGATACTTTTCTTATTTCTCAATAAAAACATATGTTGTGGGTACTCATTAGAAGCACCTCAGTGAGGAGCTTCTAATGAGTACCCACAACATATGTATTCGACGAGAAATAAGAAAAATATTATGTGGATACCCCCTCTTATCTGTAGCTATGTTATAAAATGCTTATGTTGTTGTACTCATTGGAATTGCCTTGCTGAGTGTTGCATATATTGTGGGTACTTACTGGAATTGCCCAAGTACCAACAACACTCACAGTACTTGAAAACTCTTAAAAATTTTAATTATCCTGTATTGCTTTTCATACTGTGATTTCAACAAATTTGTTGTGGGTTCTTACTGGAATTGCCCGAGTACCCACAACACCCACAGTACTTGAACTCTTAAAAATTTTACTCATCCTGCATTGCTTTTCATACTGTGATTTCAACAAATTTGGGAATTCTCCAACCCTGATATGTTTTCATGGAGAAATAAAAAAATGTTTCTCTAATATTATACTCATTATACAATCATGAAATCATCTTATATTGTAGGCATTGAGAGAAATTCAGAATATAGACAACACACCTGAACCAGAGCCTGTCAGGGAATTATGGGACTGATGTCAACACATCAGCATAGCTGGTCAGTGAAAATCATGACACTTCCATGAGGACAGCGTCTATATGTTAGCGGGACAAGAGGAAGCGAGAGTACAGTACTGTGGATTTGTTACCAGCGCGAGCAGATTCAAGAGAAACCAGTACCTATACCAAGAACTTGTCTCAAAGTACATTATCAGTAGAGATGTTAAGGCATATGCTGATAATTTTAGAAGAATTGAGGAGTATTTGGTGATAATTTTAGAGGAGGAGTATTTGGTGTCGAAAATTTTAGAGGAATTAAGGAGTATTCGTTTATATTTTTCTTACTTCTCCAAATAACTTATGTTGTTGGTACCCTTTAGAAGCACTTTGGTGAGGGGCCATTGGGGCCATAATATAACAGGTACCCACAGTATATGTTGTTATGGAGAAAATTATCCCAGAATTATCATTAAATACTCCTCCTTAACAACTCCTGAGGATAGTGTCTAAAATTGAGTGGGATAAGATGCGAGTGGGATAAGATGTGAGTGGGATAAGATGCGAGAGTACAGTACCATGTATTTGTTATTTGTGTGAGCTGATTCAACAGAAACCAGTACCAAAACTCTCTCTTGAAGTACATTATCAGTACAGGAATTAGAGTTTTTGGTGATAATTTTGGGTTAATTTTTCTGATTTCTCCTTCAAAACAATTGTTGTGAGTACTCATTTATAGCGCCTCAGCGAGGCACTTCTAATGTGTACTCACAGCATATGTTTTTTTTTTTTGAAAATTGTTATGTCCTGTTATTATAGCACCCTGAGGTCAGATCCAGGAGATGAGAAATTGATGGGTTTTTTTTTCTGGAATTAAAAAGGGTTTGATATTTCATACTTCAAATTGTATTCTAAGGAAATAATTTGCATGAAACAAAGCTCTTGATAAGGCGCTTTTCTCAACCAAAAAGAATCTATATTTTTCTTATTTCTCGACAAAAACATATGTTGTGGGTACTCATTAGAAGCGCCACACCGAGGCACTTCTAATGAGTACCCACAACATATGTTTTTGTTGAGAAATAAGAAAACTATTTACCTGATAACCACTCTTATCTAGACCTATGATGAAAAATGTCAAATCTTTTTTTTTTTTTTTTTTTTTTTTTTTTGTTAGCTAATAACATTTCAAGTCCATAAATTCTATTAAGCAATCAGCATAGATTGATCAGACTTTGCAGAGGTTGATGAAATATTTCCAGTTATGGCATTTGGTACAAAATCCATGTCTGGGCTAGATTTTCTGAACTGTTTGAAGGACGTTGGTCAAATTCAAATGTGAGTTGGTGATGTGTCTCATGCTGAAAATGGGCCGTGATTGATGCAGTATTTTCAGTTAAAACTCTCGGTTCAAAATCCATTTCTGGGCTGAGAAATATTTCCAGCTGGGGATATATATGTTGTTTCAACATTATCTTGTTCTTCCTATGCCTACCATTCCGGCCTCGCACAAACTTAATTTAAGAAGGAAGTAAATTCATGAAAAAAGCATTTAATTAGTAGTTTCTTTTATTCAAAAACGATAACCAAATATCAGCCACATCATAAGAAAATATACCTTTGCCATATGCAAACAGTACAAGTAAGTCTGTACAGGTTTTTTTCAGGCCCTATATATATTCTGCATATGAACTGGAAAAAATATCTGAACAGAATGCAGATGAAAGACTCTAGACAGGGGTATATTATGTTGCTGATCCCTTCTTAGAACCCCTTCTGCAAGGCTATTTGGAGTGGATCCAGGACAATTTCTGAGGGGTTCGATTTGATCAAATTACCGTCCTTATTGTGTATCTTCAGAAAGACAGACCTGAGCAAACAGTGTAGATCCAGATCAAAAATGGGTCAGGATCTACACTGTTTACCAACAGGGTTCATATGCGTCAGGGAAATGTCAGAGAAATTTAAATTTTTTCAAGGTCAGGGAATTGTCAGGGAATTCTGTGATGTGTCAGGGAAAAATGAAACTTTGCAAAAATGTCAGGGAAATGTCAGGGAACTTTACATTTTAGCCTGATGGAGCTGGGATGTTTGGTCCCGATGTATCTTTTTTGCTAAATTCATAAAATTTTTGGCTCCAATACTGTCACGGAAATTTGAATTTGTGTCAGGGAAATATCAGGGAATTGTCAGGGAATTCTGTGATTTGTCGGGGTGAAAAATGAAACTTTACAAAAATGTCAGGGAAATGTCAGGGAATTTTACATTTTAGCCTGATGAAGCTGGGATGTTTGGTTCTGATGTATCTTTTTTGCTGAATTCATATAATTTTTGGCTCCAATACTGTCAGGGAAATTAGAATTTGTGTCAGGGAAATGTCAGGGAATTGTCAGGGTATTTTGGTCAGTCCTACATGTATGACCCCTGTTGGTTCACCCAGTAATTTTATTCACTTTCCCATTCAGCATTCTGCTTAAATCTATATCGGACCGTTATCGGCCTGACAGGAATCCTGTCGGGCCGATGATGGCCCGCTATAGATTTAAGCAGAATGCTAGCTGGGTTCATATGTAGTAAAATGGACTTGTTGGAGAGAAGGTAAAGAGTAAGAGGTGTGAATATTTAGGGTAAATATGGCAGCCCAGATTTATCCAGAATTTCTGATGAAAATGAAACCTTGAGTCAAATGGGGGTTTCAGTCGACTGAACCCCATATGAATCTGTCCCTGGCCATTCTAATGAGTATCTACAATAACCATTCTGGTACAGGAAACAAGAATTCCGCGGAAGGCGTCATCGCACCTGCTGGGGCAAAAGTCACAGGAGCCACAATCAGAACATGGTTATTAAATAAGTTTATTTCATTCTTAACAGTGCTTACTTGGAAAACTGGGTTGAAAAAAATGTAGACAAAGTGCCTAGTGGGGCACATATATTCCGGGCCAGTCCCATTCCCTCTAAAGGCTATATCTTCAGCACTGACTTTTCGTATCATACATGATACAGCCCAATGATAATGGAACATTGACGTAAAATTTGTAAAAGTCACTGAAGCATGAGATATAGGTCAAGGTCATGGGTCAAGGTACCTGCTAATTCAGTACATCAAGGAGAAGCACAATGCAAGGTATGGTGGTTGTAGGCCTTATAGTTGAGGAGTTATCAAACATCAACGTAAAATGTGTCAAATATAGGTCAAGGTCACCGGGTCAAGGTACCTGCCAAGCCAGTGGAATGAGGTGAAGCACTATGCAAGGTTTAGTGGTTGTAGGTCTTATATTTGAGGAGATACCGAACATCAACATAAAATGTGTCGAAGTCACTGGAGTGCACAATATAGGTCAAGGTCACCAGGTCAAGGTACCTGCCAAGTCAGTACATCGAGACGAAGTCTATATAAGGTTTGGTGGTTGAAGGCCTTACAGTTGAGGACATATGGAAGGGTGACGTAAAAGGTGTAAAAGTCAATGGAGCGCGAAATATAGGTCAAGGTCACCCAGTGAAGGTACCTGCGGAGTCCGTACATTGAGGAGAAGCACTATGCTAGGTTTGATGGTTGTAGGCCTTACAGTTGAGGAGATATTGAATGTTGACGTAAAATGTGTAAAAGGCACTGGAGCGCAAAATATAGGTCAAGGTCACCGGGTCAAGATACCTGCCGAGTCAGTACATCTAGGAGAAGCACTATGCAAGGTTCGGTGGCTAGAGGTCTTACACTTGAGGAGATCTGGAACATTGTTGTAAATTATGTCAAAGTCACTGCAGCCAAAATATAGGTCAAGGTCACCAGGTCAAGGTATCTGCCAAGTCAGTACATTGAGAAGAAGCACTTTGCAAGGTTTGATGGTTGTAGGCCTTATAGTCGAGGAGATATAGAATGTCGACGCAAAATATGTCAAAGTCACTGGAGCGCAAAATATAGGTCAAGGTCACCGGGTCAAGGTACCTGCCAAGTCAGTACATCTAGGAGAAGCACTATGCAAGGTTTGGTAGTTGTATGCCTTATAGTTGAGAAGATCTGGAACGTCAACGTAAATTGTGTCAAAGTCAATGGAGCGCAAAATATAGGTCAAGGTCACTGGGTCAACATACCTGCCAAGTCAGGAGGTCAGGGAGATGTGTCATGCAAGGTATGATGGTTGTTGTAGAATTGTAGTTGATTAGAATACTAACTTCGACGTAAATGTCGAACTTCGACATAACAGAACTGTTAACAGACAGACGGACGGATGAACGGACAGACGAATGGAAAAGCGGGCACCTATGTCACAAAGTCGGGAGGTCAGGGAGATGTTTCATACAAGGTTTGATGGTTGTTTAGTTTTGTAGTTGATTAGAATACTAACTTTGACATAAATGTCGAACTTCGACATAACAGAACTGTTAACAGACGGACGGACGAACAGACAGACGAATGGAAAAGTGGGCACCTATGTCGCAAAGTCAGGAGGTCAGAGAGATGTTTCATGCAAGGTTTGATGGTTGTTTAGTCTTGTAGTTGATTAAAATACTAACTTTGACATAAATGTCGAACTTCGACATAAGTGTTGACAGACGGACGGACGAATGGACAGACATACGGAAAAGTGGACGCCTATGTTGCAAAGTCAGGAGGTCAGGGAGATGTTTCATGCAAGGTTTGATGGTTGTTTAGTCTTGTAGTTGATTAGAATACTAACTTTGACATAAATGTCGAACGTTGACATAAATGTTGACAGACGGACGGACGGACGGACGCCTATATCGCACCCTGCTACAAGCAGGTGCGATAAAAAAGGAAATACAGCATTTATCCCAAATATTCAAACACCGCAACTCCTTTAACTACAGTAAATGTCCTAAAATTCGAACACTTTATTCCATATTTTTGGACTAAATTTTATTGTTTTTTTATGTAGTTATTTCTTAAAATACTTGGTGGAATGGCTAACAGTGTAGACCATGATCAGAATGCTCCTTCTGAAGGAGTCTGATTGGGGTCTGCACTGTTTGCATATGCCATTTTATCAGACACGAAACTTTTAGGAAATTTACTGTAATCCTTTCGACTACTGTTGAGATGTCTAAAATGTTACAGAAGAGCAAATGGTGTAGACCCAGATTAAACTGCTACTAAATGAGCAATCTGATCAGGGTCAACACTGTTTCCACAGCTAAGGTAAGTACAGGCCTTTACAGTAAGTTTGCTTATGGCATGAGGCAAATTTTCTTCTGAGCAAGCTCAAATTTCAGGAAAAAGAAATACCAAGTAACAAAAATTAAAACAAAAACAAGTCTCCAGGTCAGAGAAGAGTTTTCTTACTCTCCAAAAAACATTCCAAGAATATTAGCAACATCCGTCTGTCAGAGCATCCTACTTGGATTACAAATGGGATCTCAGAATATTTTTGATAGCTCCAGATAAGAGGAGTATCCAGGGCCCAGTTGTTCAAAACTAACAATGTCGTTAGTAAACGTATTGTTAAAATTTTTATCATTAAATATGGCATGATATATGCTAATATTTTTGCTGAAAAAATGTGAGTAGCTTTTGCCTCTGCAAAAGCTACTCACATTTTTTCAGCAAAAATACCTGTGAATTAGATATTGTACTCACTAGAACAATTAACATTTTGACCACTAATGAGCTCGTTAAGCTAACAATGCTTTGAACAATTGGGCCCAGATAAATATTTTTCTCTCATTTCTCCACAAAAAAACAACAACAAAAAAACCCCAAAATAAACAATAAAACCAAAACAAACATTGTTGGTACTCATTGCAAGCAGCTCACTGGGGTGCTTCTAATGAACACTGACAATGTATGAAGAAATCAGAAAAAAATGTCAGTATTTTCTGGCTGAAAAACAAACAAACAAAAAAAAAACAAACAGTGCCTTATCTAGAGCAATGGTTTTCTTAACCCATTTATGCAGAGTGGACTCTGCCATTTCAACTCTTTGGACAGGTCTTTTTTCTAATAGAAGGGGTGTCTGGTTGATTTTTATTATTATTATGTTTTTATAAAATTTCCTGTATTTAATGCAAATAGTGTAGACCCTGATCAGATGCCACATTGTGGGGCATCTGGTCTGGTTCTACATTGTTTGCCAACATCCCATTTATGGAACACCAGGCATTAATTGGTTAAAGAAGTGAAGTACAGGAACAATATTCTGTAACAATAATAAATTTTCTGGAGAGTTCAAGTTAACAAAAGGACACTTTATAAGAAGTTGAGGTAAACAGCATATTAACTCTTTCAGTGCCAAATTTCAGACGACATTTGTCATCTGCTTTTTTATTTTAACAAATTATCGTTTGGACAGACATTTATATGTGAAGTTGAACGACTGAATGTCAAACAGCGTAGATTCAGATGAGACGGCTCATCTGGATCTATGCAAAAGCCTATTATTATCGCCTGTGGCAGTGAAAGAGTAATGAGGATGTGATGCACTTGGAAGAATTTCACCATTTTGTACTGGAAGGCAACTTAATTAGCAACTTCGCATTTGTTTTCCTGCACATCAACCCATTCGGAAAAGAATCTTCTCTTAGGGAACAAATTCTTTCCCTTTTTCAGAAGGGGGAGCAAAAGGTTTTGACACAGTTGCCTCCGTGAAAGTGTACACATTCCCCTCAAAATTTTAGTAACCTAAAGGCAAAAAGCAGTTACTGATAAATGATAAACACATGAGAAAAAAAGCACCTAATGTCAACTGCAAACAGCCTTTTGCAGTCCGAACAGGGGTCTTCTCTGCCTGTCAATATGTTTGGCAGTATCCATTTAGCCTATAAAAGGGCAACAAAGCGCTGGTCCGAATGCCCAAATGTACCGGCATTAGTCTGTAGTAATAAACAGAAATGATATTTACTACACGGTAAATGCTAGGGATCTACATGTATTCCAAAAGGAAAGAATGTGCTCCCTATTACTTATACTGAAAGTGTATTCATGCCAAGGTCCCTATCAAACATATCAAAACATTGAAGACCCAGCCTATCCAGACTAATCCGGCCCATTCACTTTGTGACATAAAAGCCCTTTTCTCATGACTATGCTCCAATGTGGATAATCTCATGATGTATAATACAAACCAGCAAAAAAGTTGTGAAATCTGAAGAAAAAGATAATATCAAAAGTGACAATAATAAAAGATAAGTAAAACAACTCAGCACTTAAAGCTTATATACATGTACATGTATCATGTGGCTATTTATCATACATTTACTAGAAAATATGTTCATTTTGCGTATGTGATACTAACATGCCTTTCAAGCACATATCTCTTGTGGAGTGCAAAAGGCGTGATAATCGGTCACATGGGTGATAGAGATTTTTTTGCTCGAGCAAAAAACCCGTATCACCAGGTCATGTGGGTGATACGGCTTTTTGCATGAGCAAAAATCCCATATCACAACATTTGGAGCGCTCGACGGTCTTGCCTTTAACTCCGCTTACAATATCAAATAGGCAAACTTGTCAGAAAGAAAAATATATGATAAATAGATTATGATATGACAATTTTCATATCATACCCCATACCAACCCGAGACACCCATATCAGCACGAGGGCTGAAGGCCCTCGGGCTGATATGGGTGTCTCGGGTTGGTATAGGGTATGATATGAAAATTGCCGTATAATAATCTCTATGTATCAAGCCCTTTTGATGTTCCCAGATATGTGATCCCGATATCTGGGAACATCCACTGGATGTGATGTGGCTGAAGGCCCTCGGGCTGATATGGGTGTCTCGGGTTGGTATAGGGTATGATATGAAAATTGCCGTATAATAATCTCTATGTATCAAGCCCTTTTGATGTTCCCAGATATGTGATCCCGATATCTGGGAACATCCACTGGATGTGATGAGTCAGATCACATTACCAGACCCCCTGGAAGGCTCTTTTGAAAATAAATTTTTTTTTTATGAAGGCTATTTTCATTCAGTCAAGCGTAAGTTTTTATACAAAAAGCCAATAAAGGTTATATTCCTGTTTCTGTGCCTTATTCCTTTTCAGTTTTTGTGCGATAAATACCCGCTATCATGCTATGATAAACAATATCCAAGTAAATTGTTTTGTTTTTTTTTCACACCGTATTTGTCCTAATCAGTGCACATGCCCTAATAAGCACACACACATCTATTCTGAAATATCGAAAAATGTCCTAATAAGAGCACATTCCTTTTATAATATTTCCCCTTTAATTTGCAATATTTTTTAAGCTCTAAACAAAACTCAAACTTAGTTTCACCATTAATTTACGATAAATCTTTGATTTAGTTGATTTCTGATGTACTAAACTGCAAAATATTTGCTTAAAAGCATATTTTTGCTTTTAATATGCAATGTGCGCTACATAGGATGAAACTATAACCTTTAAACCTTCAGCATTTATGAAAGCACTAGGCACACTGTGCACTTATTAGATTGATTATGGTAATTATATCATAAGGAGTCTCAGAAGGGCTGTTTCATCATCCGATCTACAATGGCCTGGTGGGGATAGCATTCCGGAAAAACTCCACAAATGGCAGGCTTTACTTACCTTACACGATAGCAACGTTTATGATCCACTTTTCTGTTTAATTGAAACATCACAAATAACTTGCCGAACATAAAGGTTTTCTAATTAAAATACAGGGCCCGGTTGTTCAAAGCTAATGATGTCGTTAGTTAATGATTCGTTAAAATTTACATCCATTGATATGCAAATATGCTGACATTTTTTACTGAAAAAATGTGAGTAGCTTTTGCAAAGCAAAAGCTACTCACAAAATTTTTTCAGCAAAAAAATATCAGAATATTGTATATTGAATCCGCTAAAACAGTTAATGAAATGACCCTTAACGAGCTCGTTAAGCTAACGACGCTTTGAACAACTGGGCCCTGGTTTTTATAGGCTTCAGTCGAACATAAGGTTATAAAGGCTATGTTCTGTGATTGTGGCTCTCCCTGAAAAGCTTCTAAACTTAGCCAGTATCTTTCAAGCAAATCAAAGGTTCCCCTAGGGGTGGGGGTGATTGGGCAGGGTGCTGCATTATTGTAGTAATAATGTGAACATATCTTATTTCCCTAAATATTAGGACAGACATGCCAGAACAAACAGTGTAGACAAGACCCTGGTCAGACTGCTCCCTCCAGTACTTAGACACATCATCAGGTAGTCAAATGGACTTGTTCAGGTTCAGGCTAAGTACAGTATAGTATTTTGGTGTCCAAATACAGGGCTGTGTCCAAATACAGGGCTGTGTCCAAATACAGGGCAGCTTTTAATATTCGTCCACGGACATGCAAATGGTAAACATCCATTTGTCCAACCAAGATTGACTTGCCCAAAAATTGACATTTTTTTTATTTCTCTAAGAAGACATATGTTGCGGGTACTCATTAGAAGTGCCTCAGTGAGGCACTTCTAATGAGTACCCACAACATAATTTTTCTTCGAGTAATAAGAAAAAAAATATATCGCATAATCTGGATACTCTATGATGCCCTAATCTCGGGACAAGTAAATTAAAATTTCATACACCACAACCTTTTTATAACACTATTGTTGGGGTCCATAGAATAAACCGTGTTAGTTAAACAACCATGTTATATCCAAACCAAAAATGTATAGATTATATTGAAAAATGACCATTTATGGTCATTTTTCAATATAATCTATACATTTTGGGATCCATCTTTGAACCGTGTTATATCCAAAACCGTGTTATAATGAACCGTGTTATAAAGAGGTTGAAGTGTACTTGTCCTCAGGGTAATGGGACAAGTGTCGGGCATGGTATTTCTACAGTTCTGCCAAATATTTAGGGTAATTTGAGAGGACCACAAAATAGTACAGTAAAAAGATTAATCATTCTAGTGCGGACTCCAATACTCAATTTTGATCGACATCTTGGCCATGAATTACAAATGTATTGGATATTTTAGTATGTCTCTACAGCAAAGGCCCTCATGAGACTACATGGCTGAATGATGATTTGATGTGTGAGTTTAAGTATGCTTGATGCAGTCTGTATTGAGGGATCTCAAAATAGCCGCAAGCTAGCTTTTGTTACCGGTGCATACCAAGTTTGAATGTTGAGCATGCTGGGAAAAACTACAGCAGATGACATTTATAAACATTTTTCCCCCGAAAATAAGCTTTGACAATTCATGCAAATTCTCTCCTGAGGAGACAAATTGCATGAAATGTTAAAGCCTACTTTCTGGAAAATTTTGTATTGAAGTTTTACGGCCCAGTCAACCCAATGGGGTCATATCGAGCGCGGTCAGTTTACCTAACCCAAACATTTACTGGGCAGGCTTAGTCCTCTAAGCCGTTAACCAGTACTGTGCACATTCTTTCGCCAGAAACTGACAACTGCCCTTCTTGAATCAGCGGAAGGGAGAGAATGACCGTAGAAAAAATTTCATGATCAATCTCCACGAAAGAATATTGCCGACCCAGCAGGAGTCGAACCCACAACCTCCTGATCTCCAGTCGGACGCGCATCTAACTGAGCCACCGAGGCCGGCTCTTTCTGGAAAAATATCAATTTGACATCTGCTGACTTTGCCCAGAGAGTGGTAAAGGTTGATGTAGTCAGTAAGCATTTGGTTGAGTATTTGGTTATTTAACCTGAATAATATATCAAGAACTTGGAATGCATATGACGTGTTTTGCACAGTTAACAACTTGTTTGCTGAGACATAACTGTCCCATTCTCGGACACTTCTGCTAAATTTTTGGCTTAATACTAAATGTAGGCACTGTGTCAAACTCTAAATGTAGGCACTGTGTCAAACTCTAAATGTAGGCACTGCCAAACAAGTGCTAAATCTTTGGCTTAAAACTCTATACATGTATGTAGGCACTGTGTAAAATGTTAAATCCCTGGCTCAAAACACTACATGTAACATCTGCTGGGGGTGGTCAGGGGTGGCAAAGGTGTCCAAATGAGATTGGCTTACAGTTGGGCAAGGCCTGCAATCCTTGTAGCAGGTAAGGGTAGAGGGGGAATGTTTTTATTTCTTCTGTTTCTTCACTTTCATTCCTGTTTCGCTTTCTTCCCTGTCCTATCTTTCATCTCCTCTACTATCTCTCCTATCTCTTTTCTCCCTTTCTCTGGGAGACGACACAAAATGACCCGACGACACAAAATGACTCGACGACACAAAAATGACCCACAAGGGCTGATGTGTCGTTAGCCCCAACTCAGTCAATCAATCAAATGTAACACCTGCATGAAGCAAAAGCTAAATCTTTGGCTTTGTATATGTGAGTACATGTTTCTGTGTCAAACAAGTGCTAAATCCCTGACACTACATGTCATACTTGCATGAAGTGTTAAATCTTTGGCTTAAAACACTACATGTAGGTACTATCTTGAACAAGTGCTAAATAACCCTTGTTATTTAGATGACAGAATAATGTATTAATCAAGAAAGGTAATCAGCAGAAAAATGAAAAACTTTACAAAATGTCACGACATACACATCAGTACTATACAAAGGAAAAGAAAATCTTTAAAAAAGGCCAATATGAGGGTCTGTATGTGGGTACCAAAAATTGCTAATCATTCAAATTTAGCCCTTTATTCAGTAACAGTTAAAAAAAAATATGTTCAGAAAAATCAGTATATTTTGGATTTTTTTGGACTTAATCGTTAAAGTCTACATCACAAAAATCGGTGGTCACTAGAATTTCAGACCAAAAATCAGTAGTCATTAAAAAATAAAGCCATTAATCAGAAGTCAATAAAACCCCTTCCAGACCCTCCAATATGGTCAAACATTGCAGAGCTCCAGATGAAGGGGACAAGTGAGGTGATAGTAACAATGGAATCAATAGCAAGGCAAAGAGTACATATAACGTTTCAGTGCAAAATAACAAAACTTGTCTTTTCGTAATGCCCTTTATCTGGAGCTACACACTGTCTTATGAAAATGGTGGACCCATGTTCAACCATTAACCCATAAAGCGCCAAGCAAAATTTGTAGCAGACAACATTTATTTTTATTTTTTTAATTTTTCAAAGAAAACAAGTCTTGATATTTCAAGTGAAATGTCTGCTTGGCACACAATTCACATGAAATACCAAGACTTGTTTTCTTTGAATAATTAAAAAAAAAAAATTCAAAATGTCGTCTGCTGCAGTTGTGATTGGCACTTTAAGGGTTAAGGCACCACAACTATATCAGATGGCATTTTTATTCATTTATTTTTTTTTTTTTTATTTTTCAAAGAAAATAAGTCATGACATTTGAATCATTTTTTATGATTCACATGAAATGTCAAGACTTACTTTCTCTAGAAAAAAAAAAAAAAAATATATATATATATATATTGCAAAATGTAGTCTGCTATAATTTTACATGGTGCTTTAAAGTTTTACATCACATATTAATTGAGGTCTAAAGGCTCAAAAATGTCTGCTTAATATATTTTCCCCAAGTATTCCGATGAACAGACCAGAGCAAACACTGCAGACGCAGATCAGATGCCACAAAATGCATTTGATTGGGATCTACACTATTTGCCACTCATCCAGCACTATTTTAGACACATCAGCAGGAAGTGAAATGGAATTGTTCAAATTTCTGGAAAAGTATGGAAAAGACATCACGAAAACATACCTATATTAGTTTGACCCACTTAAACCCCACTTTTATAAAGTAAAACTGAGGTTTACAGGGGTATACATTATTTTTCATATTTCTGCTCAAAACAATAGATTGTTGGTACTTGTCAGAACTGCCTCAGTGAGGCAGTTCTAACGAGTACCTACAATCTATGTTTTGAGCAGAAATATGAAAAATAATATTTTTATCTGAAAACTTTCAGTTTTTGGTGGTGAAATTTTTAATATACATGTATTTGAATAGGCTTGTTTTCTTATTGAGATAAGGCCAAATAAAGAAAAATTTACCGAGGCACTTCTAATGAGTACCCACAACATATGTTTTTGTTGAGAAATAAGAAAACTATTTACCTGATAACCACTCTTATCTAGACCTATGATGAAAAATGTCAAATCTTTTTTTTTTTTTTTTTTGTTAGCTAATAACATTTCAAGTCCATAAATTCTATTAAGCAATCAGCATAGATTGATCAGACTTTGCAGAGGTTGATGAAATATTTCCAGTTATGGCATTTGGTACAAAATCCATGTCTGGGCTAGATTTTCTGAACTGTTTGAAGGACGTTGGTCAAATTCAAATGTGAGTTGGTGATGTGTCTCATGCTGAAAATGGGCCGTGATTGATGCAGTATTTTCAGTTAAAACTCTCGGTTCAAAATCCATTTCTGGGCTGAGAAATATTTCCAGCTGGGGATATATATGTTGTTTCAACATTATCTTGTTCTTCCTATGCCTACCATTCCGGCCTCGCACAAACTTAATTTAAGAAGGAAGTAAATTCATGAAAAAAGCATTTAATTAGTAGTTTCTTTTATTCAAAAACGATAACCAAATATCAGCCACATCATAAGAAAATATACCTTTGCCATATGCAAACAGTACAAGTAAGTCTGTACAGGTTTTTTTCAGGCCCTATATATATTCTGCATATGAACTGGAAAAAATATCTGAACAGAATGCAGATGAAAGACTCTAGACAGGGGTATATTATGTTGCTGATCCCTTCTTAGAACCCCTTCTGCAAGGCTATTTGGAGTGGATCCAGGACAATTTCTGAGGGGTTCGATTTGATCAAATTACCGTCCTTATTGTGTATCTTCAGAAAGACAGACCTGAGCAAACAGTGTAGATCCAGATCAAAAATGGGTCAGGATCTACACTGTTTACCAACAGGGTTCATATGCGTCAGGGAAATGTCAGAGAAATTTAAATTTTTTCAAGGTCAGGGAATTGTCAGGGAATTCTGTGATGTGTCAGGGAAAAATGAAACTTTGCAAAAATGTCAGGGAAATGTCAGGGAACTTTACATTTTAGCCTGATGGAGCTGGGATGTTTGGTCCCGATGTATCTTTTTTGCTAAATTCATAAAATTTTTGGCTCCAATACTGTCACGGAAATTTGAATTTGTGTCAGGGAAATATCAGGGAATTGTCAGGGAATTCTGTGATTTGTCGGGGTGAAAAATGAAACTTTACAAAAATGTCAGGGAAATGTCAGGGAATTTTACATTTTAGCCTGATGAAGCT
This sequence comes from Anodontia alba, assembly GCA_964016985.1. Taxonomy (NCBI): domain Eukaryota; kingdom Metazoa; phylum Mollusca; class Bivalvia; order Lucinida; family Lucinidae; genus Anodontia; species Anodontia alba. The sequence goes on from OZ024828.1 coordinate 62,923,513, forward strand.
GGGATGTTTGGTTCTGATGTATCTTTTTTGCTGAATTCATATAATTTTTGGCTCCAATACTGTCAGGGAAATTAGAATTTGTGTCAGGGAAATGTCAGGGAATTGTCAGGGTATTTTGGTCAGTCCTACATGTATGACCCCTGTTGGTTCACCCAGTAATTTTATTCACTTTCCCATTCAGCATTCTGCTTAAATCTATATCGGACCGTTATCGGCCTGACAGGAATCCTGTCGGGCCGATGATGGCCCGCTATAGATTTAAGCAGAATGCTAGCTGGGTTCATATGTAGTAAAATGGACTTGTTGGAGAGAAGGTAAAGAGTAAGAGGTGTGAATATTTAGGGTAAATATGGCAGCCCAGATTTATCCAGAATTTCTGATGAAAATGAAACCTTGAGTCAAATGGGGGTTTCAGTCGACTGAACCCCATATGAATCTGTCCCTGGCCATTCTAATGAGTATCTACAATAACCATTCTGGTACAGGAAACAAGAATTCCGCGGAAGGCGTCATCGCACCTGCTGGGGCAAAAGTCACAGGAGCCACAATCAGAACATGGTTATTAAATAAGTTTATTTCATTCTTAACAGTGCTTACTTGGAAAACTGGGTTGAAAAAAATGTAGACAAAGTGCCTAGTGGGGCACATATATTCCGGGCCAGTCCCATTCCCTCTAAAGGCTATATCTTCAGCACTGACTTTTCGTATCATACATGATACAGCCCAATGATAATGGAACATTGACGTAAAATTTGTAAAAGTCACTGAAGCATGAGATATAGGTCAAGGTCATGGGTCAAGGTACCTGCTAATTCAGTACATCAAGGAGAAGCACAATGCAAGGTATGGTGGTTGTAGGCCTTATAGTTGAGGAGTTATCAAACATCAACGTAAAATGTGTCAAATATAGGTCAAGGTCACCGGGTCAAGGTACCTGCCAAGCCAGTGGAATGAGGTGAAGCACTATGCAAGGTTTAGTGGTTGTAGGTCTTATATTTGAGGAGATACCGAACATCAACATAAAATGTGTCGAAGTCACTGGAGTGCACAATATAGGTCAAGGTCACCAGGTCAAGGTACCTGCCAAGTCAGTACATCGAGACGAAGTCTATATAAGGTTTGGTGGTTGAAGGCCTTACAGTTGAGGACATATGGAAGGGTGACGTAAAAGGTGTAAAAGTCAATGGAGCGCGAAATATAGGTCAAGGTCACCCAGTGAAGGTACCTGCGGAGTCCGTACATTGAGGAGAAGCACTATGCTAGGTTTGATGGTTGTAGGCCTTACAGTTGAGGAGATATTGAATGTTGACGTAAAATGTGTAAAAGGCACTGGAGCGCAAAATATAGGTCAAGGTCACCGGGTCAAGATACCTGCCGAGTCAGTACATCTAGGAGAAGCACTATGCAAGGTTCGGTGGCTAGAGGTCTTACACTTGAGGAGATCTGGAACATTGTTGTAAATTATGTCAAAGTCACTGCAGCCAAAATATAGGTCAAGGTCACCAGGTCAAGGTATCTGCCAAGTCAGTACATTGAGAAGAAGCACTTTGCAAGGTTTGATGGTTGTAGGCCTTATAGTCGAGGAGATATAGAATGTCGACGCAAAATATGTCAAAGTCACTGGAGCGCAAAATATAGGTCAAGGTCACCGGGTCAAGGTACCTGCCAAGTCAGTACATCTAGGAGAAGCACTATGCAAGGTTTGGTAGTTGTATGCCTTATAGTTGAGAAGATCTGGAACGTCAACGTAAATTGTGTCAAAGTCAATGGAGCGCAAAATATAGGTCAAGGTCACTGGGTCAACATACCTGCCAAGTCAGGAGGTCAGGGAGATGTGTCATGCAAGGTATGATGGTTGTTGTAGAATTGTAGTTGATTAGAATACTAACTTCGACGTAAATGTCGAACTTCGACATAACAGAACTGTTAACAGACAGACGGACGGATGAACGGACAGACGAATGGAAAAGCGGGCACCTATGTCACAAAGTCGGGAGGTCAGGGAGATGTTTCATACAAGGTTTGATGGTTGTTTAGTTTTGTAGTTGATTAGAATACTAACTTTGACATAAATGTCGAACTTCGACATAACAGAACTGTTAACAGACGGACGGACGAACAGACAGACGAATGGAAAAGTGGGCACCTATGTCGCAAAGTCAGGAGGTCAGAGAGATGTTTCATGCAAGGTTTGATGGTTGTTTAGTCTTGTAGTTGATTAAAATACTAACTTTGACATAAATGTCGAACTTCGACATAAGTGTTGACAGACGGACGGACGAATGGACAGACATACGGAAAAGTGGACGCCTATGTTGCAAAGTCAGGAGGTCAGGGAGATGTTTCATGCAAGGTTTGATGGTTGTTTAGTCTTGTAGTTGATTAGAATACTAACTTTGACATAAATGTCGAACGTTGACATAAATGTTGACAGACGGACGGACGGACGGACGCCTATATCGCACCCTGCTACAAGCAGGTGCGATAAAAAAGGAAATACAGCATTTATCCCAAATATTCAAACACCGCAACTCCTTTAACTACAGTAAATGTCCTAAAATTCGAACACTTTATTCCATATTTTTGGACTAAATTTTCTTGTTTTTTTATGTAGTTATTTCTTAAAATACTTGGTGGAATGGCTAACAGTGTAGACCATGATCAGAATGCTCCTTCTGAAGGAGTCTGATTGGGGTCTGCACTGTTTGCATATGCCATTTTATCAGACACGAAACTTTTAGGAAATTTACTGTAATCCTTTCGACTACTGTTGAGATGTCTAAAATGTTACAGAAGAGCAAATGGTGTAGACCCAGATTAAACTGCTACTAAATGAGCAATCTGATCAGGGTCAACACTGTTTCCACAGCTAAGGTAAGTACAGGCCTTTACAGTAAGTTTGCTTATGGCATGAGGCAAATTTTCTTCTGAGCAAGCTCAAATTTCAGGAAAAAGAAATACCAAGTAACAAAAATTAAAACAAAAACAAGTCTCCAGGTCAGAGAAGAGTTTTCTTACTCTCCAAAAAACATTCCAAGAATATTAGCAACATCCGTCTGTCAGAGCATCCTACTTGGATTACAAATGGGATCTCAGAATATTTTTGATAGCTCCAGATAAGAGGAGTATCCAGGGCCCAGTTGTTCAAAACTAACAATGTCGTTAGTAAACGTATTGTTAAAATTTTTATCATTAAATATGGCATGATATATGCTAATATTTTTGCTGAAAAAATGTGAGTAGCTTTTGCCTCTGCAAAAGCTACTCACATTTTTTCAGCAAAAATACCTGTGAATTAGATATTGTACTCACTAGAACAATTAACATTTTGACCACTAATGAGCTCGTTAAGCTAACAATGCTTTGAACAATTGGGCCCAGATAAATATTTTTCTCTCATTTCTCCACAAAAAAACAACAACAAAAAAACCCCAAAATAAACAATAAAACCAAAACAAACATTGTTGGTACTCATTGCAAGCAGCTCACTGGGGTGCTTCTAATGAACACTGACAATGTATGAAGAAATCAGAAAAAAATGTCAGTATTTTCTGGCTGAAAAACAAACAAACAAAAAAAAAACAAACAGTGCCTTATCTAGAGCAATGGTTTTCTTAACCCATTTATGCAGAGTGGACTCTGCCATTTCAACTCTTTGGACAGGTCTTTTTTCTAATAGAAGGGGTGTCTGGTTGATTTTTATTATTATTATGTTTTTATAAAATTTCCTGTATTTAATGCAAATAGTGTAGACCCTGATCAGATGCCACATTGTGGGGCATCTGGTCTGGTTCTACATTGTTTGCCAACATCCCATTTATGGAACACCAGGCATTAATTGGTTAAAGAAGTGAAGTACAGGAACAATATTCTGTAACAATAATAAATTTTCTGGAGAGTTCAAGTTAACAAAAGGACACTTTATAAGAAGTTGAGGTAAACAGCATATTAACTCTTTCAGTGCCAAATTTCAGACGACATTTGTCATCTGCTTTTTTATTTTAACAAATTATCGTTTGGACAGACATTTATATGTGAAGTTGAACGACTGAATGTCAAACAGCGTAGATTCAGATGAGACGGCTCATCTGGATCTATGCAAAAGCCTATTATTATCGCCTGTGGCAGTGAAAGAGTAATGAGGATGTGATGCACTTGGAAGAATTTCACCATTTTGTACTGGAAGGCAACTTAATTAGCAACTTCGCATTTGTTTTCCTGCACATCAACCCATTCGGAAAAGAATCTTCTCTTAGGGAACAAATTCTTTCCCTTTTTCAGAAGGGGGAGCAAAAGGTTTTGACACAGTTGCCTCCGTGAAAGTGTACACATTCCCCTCAAAATTTTAGTAACCTAAAGGCAAAAAGCAGTTACTGATAAATGATAAACACATGAGAAAAAAAGCACCTAATGTCAACTGCAAACAGCCTTTTGCAGTCCGAACAGGGGTCTTCTCTGCCTGTCAATATGTTTGGCAGTATCCATTTAGCCTATAAAAGGGCAACAAAGCGCTGGTCCGAATGCCCAAATGTACCGGCATTAGTCTGTAGTAATAAACAGAAATGATATTTACTACACGGTAAATGCTAGGGATCTACATGTATTCCAAAAGGAAAGAATGTGCTCCCTATTACTTATACTGAAAGTGTATTCATGCCAAGGTCCCTATCAAACATATCAAAACATTGAAGACCCAGCCTATCCAGACTAATCCGGCCCATTCACTTTGTGACATAAAAGCCCTTTTCTCATGACTATGCTCCAATGTGGATAATCTCATGATGTATAATACAAACCAGCAAAAAAGTTGTGAAATCTGAAGAAAAAGATAATATCAAAAGTGACAATAATAAAAGATAAGTAAAACAACTCAGCACTTAAAGCTTATATACATGTACATGTATCATGTGGCTATTTATCATACATTTACTAGAAAATATGTTCATTTTGCGTATGTGATACTAACATGCCTTTCAAGCACATATCTCTTGTGGAGTGCAAAAGGCGTGATAATCGGTCACATGGGTGATAGAGATTTTTTTGCTCGAGCAAAAAACCCGTATCACCAGGTCATGTGGGTGATACGGCTTTTTGCATGAGCAAAAATCCCATATCACAACATTTGGAGCGCTCGACGGTCTTGCCTTTAACTCCGCTTACAATATCAAATAGGCAAACTTGTCAGAAAGAAAAATATATGATAAATAGATTATGATATGACAATTTTCATATCATACCCCATACCAACCCGAGACACCCATATCAGCACGAGGGCTGAAGGCCCTCGGGCTGATATGGGTGTCTCGGGTTGGTATAGGGTATGATATGAAAATTGCCGTATAATAATCTCTATGTATCAAGCCCTTTTGATGTTCCCAGATATGTGATCCCGATATCTGGGAACATCCACTGGATGTGATGTGGCTGAAGGCCCTCGGGCTGATATGGGTGTCTCGGGTTGGTATAGGGTATGATATGAAAATTGCCGTATAATAATCTCTATGTATCAAGCCCTTTTGATGTTCCCAGATATGTGATCCCGATATCTGGGAACATCCACTGGATGTGATGAGTCAGATCACATTACCAGACCCCCTGGAAGGCTCTTTTGAAAATAAATTTTTTTTTTATGAAGGCTATTTTCATTCAGTCAAGCGTAAGTTTTTATACAAAAAGCCAATAAAGGTTATATTCCTGTTTCTGTGCCTTATTCCTTTTCAGTTTTTGTGCGATAAATACCCGCTATCATGCTATGATAAACAATATCCAAGTAAATTGTTTTGTTTTTTTTTCACACCGTATTTGTCCTAATCAGTGCACATGCCCTAATAAGCACACACACATCTATTCTGAAATATCGAAAAATGTCCTAATAAGAGCACATTCCTTTTATAATATTTCCCCTTTAATTTGCAATATTTTTTAAGCTCTAAACAAAACTCAAACTTAGTTTCACCATTAATTTACGATAAATCTTTGATTTAGTTGATTTCTGATGTACTAAACTGCAAAATATTTGCTTAAAAGCATATTTTTGCTTTTAATATGCAATGTGCGCTACATAGGATGAAACTATAACCTTTAAACCTTCAGCATTTATGAAAGCACTAGGCACACTGTGCACTTATTAGATTGATTATGGTAATTATATCATAAGGAGTCTCAGAAGGGCTGTTTCATCATCCGATCTACAATGGCCTGGTGGGGATAGCATTCCGGAAAAACTCCACAAATGGCAGGCTTTACTTACCTTACACGATAGCAACGTTTATGATCCACTTTTCTGTTTAATTGAAACATCACAAATAACTTGCCGAACATAAAGGTTTTCTAATTAAAATACAGGGCCCGGTTGTTCAAAGCTAATGATGTCGTTAGTTAATGATTCGTTAAAATTTACATCCATTGATATGCAAATATGCTGACATTTTTTACTGAAAAAATGTGAGTAGCTTTTGCAAAGCAAAAGCTACTCACAAAATTTTTTCAGCAAAAAAATATCAGAATATTGTATATTGAATCCGCTAAAACAGTTAATGAAATGACCCTTAACGAGCTCGTTAAGCTAACGACGCTTTGAACAACTGGGCCCTGGTTTTTATAGGCTTCAGTCGAACATAAGGTTATAAAGGCTATGTTCTGTGATTGTGGCTCTCCCTGAAAAGCTTCTAAACTTAGCCAGTATCTTTCAAGCAAATCAAAGGTTCCCCTAGGGGTGGGGGTGATTGGGCAGGGTGCTGCATTATTGTAGTAATAATGTGAACATATCTTATTTCCCTAAATATTAGGACAGACATGCCAGAACAAACAGTGTAGACAAGACCCTGGTCAGACTGCTCCCTCCAGTACTTAGACACATCATCAGGTAGTCAAATGGACTTGTTCAGGTTCAGGCTAAGTACAGTATAGTATTTTGGTGTCCAAATACAGGGCTGTGTCCAAATACAGGGCTGTGTCCAAATACAGGGCAGCTTTTAATATTCGTCCACGGACATGCAAATGGTAAACATCCATTTGTCCAACCAAGATTGACTTGCCCAAAAATTGACATTTTTTTTATTTCTCTAAGAAGACATATGTTGCGGGTACTCATTAGAAGTGCCTCAGTGAGGCACTTCTAATGAGTACCCACAACATAATTTTTCTTCGAGTAATAAGAAAAAAAATATATCGCATAATCTGGATACTCTATGATGCCCTAATCTCGGGACAAGTAAATTAAAATTTCATACACCACAACCTTTTTATAACACTATTGTTGGGGTCCATAGAATAAACCGTGTTAGTTAAACAACCATGTTATATCCAAACCAAAAATGTATAGATTATATTGAAAAATGACCATTTATGGTCATTTTTCAATATAATCTATACATTTTGGGATCCATCTTTGAACCGTGTTATATCCAAAACCGTGTTATAATGAACCGTGTTATAAAGAGGTTGAAGTGTACTTGTCCTCAGGGTAATGGGACAAGTGTCGGGCATGGTATTTCTACAGTTCTGCCAAATATTTAGGGTAATTTGAGAGGACCACAAAATAGTACAGTAAAAAGATTAATCATTCTAGTGCGGACTCCAATACTCAATTTTGATCGACATCTTGGCCATGAATTACAAATGTATTGGATATTTTAGTATGTCTCTACAGCAAAGGCCCTCATGAGACTACATGGCTGAATGATGATTTGATGTGTGAGTTTAAGTATGCTTGATGCAGTCTGTATTGAGGGATCTCAAAATAGCCGCAAGCTAGCTTTTGTTACCGGTGCATACCAAGTTTGAATGTTGAGCATGCTGGGAAAAACTACAGCAGATGACATTTATAAACATTTTTCCCCCGAAAATAAGCTTTGACAATTCATGCAAATTCTCTCCTGAGGAGACAAATTGCATGAAATGTTAAAGCCTACTTTCTGGAAAATTTTGTATTGAAGTTTTACGGCCCAGTCAACCCAATGGGGTCATATCGAGCGCGGTCAGTTTACCTAACCCAAACATTTACTGGGCAGGCTTAGTCCTCTAAGCCGTTAACCAGTACTGTGCACATTCTTTCGCCAGAAACTGACAACTGCCCTTCTTGAATCAGCGGAAGGGAGAGAATGACCGTAGAAAAAATTTCATGATCAATCTCCACGAAAGAATATTGCCGACCCAGCAGGAGTCGAACCCACAACCTCCTGATCTCCAGTCGGACGCGCATCTAACTGAGCCACCGAGGCCGGCTCTTTCTGGAAAAATATCAATTTGACATCTGCTGACTTTGCCCAGAGAGTGGTAAAGGTTGATGTAGTCAGTAAGCATTTGGTTGAGTATTTGGTTATTTAACCTGAATAATATATCAAGAACTTGGAATGCATATGACGTGTTTTGCACAGTTAACAACTTGTTTGCTGAGACATAACTGTCCCATTCTCGGACACTTCTGCTAAATTTTTGGCTTAATACTAAATGTAGGCACTGTGTCAAACTCTAAATGTAGGCACTGTGTCAAACTCTAAATGTAGGCACTGCCAAACAAGTGCTAAATCTTTGGCTTAAAACTCTATACATGTATGTAGGCACTGTGTAAAATGTTAAATCCCTGGCTCAAAACACTACATGTAACATCTGCTGGGGGTGGTCAGGGGTGGCAAAGGTGTCCAAATGAGATTGGCTTACAGTTGGGCAAGGCCTGCAATCCTTGTAGCAGGTAAGGGTAGAGGGGGAATGTTTTTATTTCTTCTGTTTCTTCACTTTCATTCCTGTTTCGCTTTCTTCCCTGTCCTATCTTTCATCTCCTCTACTATCTCTCCTATCTCTTTTCTCCCTTTCTCTGGGAGACGACACAAAATGACCCGACGACACAAAATGACTCGACGACACAAAAATGACCCACAAGGGCTGATGTGTCGTTAGCCCCAACTCAGTCAATCAATCAAATGTAACACCTGCATGAAGCAAAAGCTAAATCTTTGGCTTTGTATATGTGAGTACATGTTTCTGTGTCAAACAAGTGCTAAATCCCTGACACTACATGTCATACTTGCATGAAGTGTTAAATCTTTGGCTTAAAACACTACATGTAGGTACTATCTTGAACAAGTGCTAAATAACCCTTGTTATTTAGATGACAGAATAATGTATTAATCAAGAAAGGTAATCAGCAGAAAAATGAAAAACTTTACAAAATGTCACGACATACACATCAGTACTATACAAAGGAAAAGAAAATCTTTAAAAAAGGCCAATATGAGGGTCTGTATGTGGGTACCAAAAATTGCTAATCATTCAAATTTAGCCCTTTATTCAGTAACAGTTAAAAAAAAATATGTTCAGAAAAATCAGTATATTTTGGATTTTTTTGGACTTAATCGTTAAAGTCTACATCACAAAAATCGGTGGTCACTAGAATTTCAGACCAAAAATCAGTAGTCATTAAAAAATAAAGCCATTAATCAGAAGTCAATAAAACCCCTTCCAGACCCTCCAATATGGTCAAACATTGCAGAGCTCCAGATGAAGGGGACAAGTGAGGTGATAGTAACAATGGAATCAATAGCAAGGCAAAGAGTACATATAACGTTTCAGTGCAAAATAACAAAACTTGTCTTTTCGTAATGCCCTTTATCTGGAGCTACACACTGTCTTATGAAAATGGTGGACCCATGTTCAACCATTAACCCATAAAGCGCCAAGCAAAATTTGTAGCAGACAACATTTATTTTTATTTTTTTAATTTTTCAAAGAAAACAAGTCTTGATATTTCAAGTGAAATGTCTGCTTGGCACACAATTCACATGAAATACCAAGACTTGTTTTCTTTGAATAATTAAAAAAAAAAAATTCAAAATGTCGTCTGCTGCAGTTGTGATTGGCACTTTAAGGGTTAAGGCACCACAACTATATCAGATGGCATTTTTATTCATTTATTTTTTTTTTTTTTATTTTTCAAAGAAAATAAGTCATGACATTTGAATCATTTTTTATGATTCACATGAAATGTCAAGACTTACTTTCTCTAGAAAAAAAAAAAAAAAATATATATATATATATATTGCAAAATGTAGTCTGCTATAATTTTACATGGTGCTTTAAAGTTTTACATCACATATTAATTGAGGTCTAAAGGCTCAAAAATGTCTGCTTAATATATTTTCCCCAAGTATTCCGATGAACAGACCAGAGCAAACACTGCAGACGCAGATCAGATGCCACAAAATGCATTTGATTGGGATCTACACTATTTGCCACTCATCCAGCACTATTTTAGACACATCAGCAGGAAGTGAAATGGAATTGTTCAAATTTCTGGAAAAGTATGGAAAAGACATCACGAAAACATACCTATATTAGTTTGACCCACTTAAACCCCACTTTTATAAAGTAAAACTGAGGTTTACAGGGGTATACATTATTTTTCATATTTCTGCTCAAAACAATAGATTGTTGGTACTTGTCAGAACTGCCTCAGTGAGGCAGTTCTAACGAGTACCTACAATCTATGTTTTGAGCAGAAATATGAAAAATAATATTTTTATCTGAAAACTTTCAGTTTTTGGTGGTGAAATTTTTAATATACATGTATTTGAATAGGCTTGTTTTCTTATTGAGATAAGGCCAAATAAAGAAAAATATGTGTTTTTAGGATAACATGTTAGAAAAAATAGGTAGGGTAGGTAGGGATTTTTTTATGCAGAATTATACCATAATTTCCAAATATAGTTGGGCTTGGCATCACATTTCACATAAAATTTTACCAAGTCTGTTTGGCTACTCTTTTATATGTCTACAAGTACTGATAGAATGGCAAACAGTGCAGACACTGATCAAACTGCTCCTAAAGGAGCTGTTTGATCTGGGTCTACACTGTTTGCTCAGAGCTATTTGTCTGAATATTCAGTATATATGGTTTATACCACTAACATCCATTTTTTTATGGTTTTTTTTTTTTTTAGAAATATGAAAAAAAAATGCTAGGTTTCACCAGGAAAATTAAGTAGGGTACGGTTACCCAAAACACACAATTTTTTTTATTTGGCCTAAGGTATATGAATACTTTGGGTAAACACAGTACCCCAGGATATTCGCTTTATAAGACATATAAGGCAAAAAGTATATGCATATATATTTAGCAATAAAGCATAAAAATAACAATTTCAAAAACTATGGCAAGAGATTCTTTCCAGCACTAAACTCTTAAGCGCCAAGCAAAATTTGTAGCAGATGCCATTCAAATTTTTTTTCTTATTTACATAGAAAATAAGTCATTTCATGTGAATTGTCTGCTTGGCAGACAATTCACAATAATATTAAGCCTTATTTTCTATGAAATAAAAAAAAATAAATAAAAGTATCATCTGCTGCAGTTGTGATTGGCACTTAAAAGACTAAATTTTTTGTACATTTAGAATATAAATTACACACACTGAAAAAGGGTTGACTCAAATCATCCTGCTCATCCACCCAGTCTCAGCAGGGTCTTTACCTGCTTTTACAGTATCCAGTGGACACTGAAGATCCTGGTCAGGCAGTGGCTGCATACCTTGACAGGAGATTCCAGTAAGTTTGTTTGTTTGTGTTGAGGTTTTACGGCCCAGTCAACCCAATGGGGTCATGTCGAGCAGTCAGTTTACCTAACCACCATTTGAAAATGGGCAGGCTTAGTCCTCTAGGTGGTTAACCAGTATTGTGCAAATTCTTTCGCCAGTAAGATTCCAGTTAAGTACCCACAAGATATGTTTCCAGGGACAAATGAAAAAAAAAAACGAACTTGGTGGCTCAGTAAGATTAGCTTCCGACTGGTGATCAGGAGGTTGCTGGTTTGATCCTCACTGGATCCAGAAACATTCCTTTGTGGAGACTGATCATGAAATATTTTCTAGGTCATTCTCTGCCACTTATTCAAGAAGGGCTGTTGTCAGTTTCTGGTGAAAGAATGTGCACAAGTTCTGGTTAACCGCTTAGAGGACTAAGCTTGCCCAGAAAAAAGTGTGGTTAGATGAACTGACTGACTCAACCTGACCTTAATAGTGCTGACTGAGCCAAACCAAACCAGCCAACAAATATGGTAAAAACACTCGTATGGATACTCCTCTAATCTAGAACTATGCCGATTGGATTCAAAGGTATTAGGTCTTTGCTGTTTGGCTATGTGATAATCCTTTATTTTTATCCAAGCACATATGAACTTCTTCAGAACACTCCTCAATGCTGAGCATGCTAGGTAAAAAATTCAGCAGATGACATTTTGAAAATTTTTTTTCTAGAAAATAGGCTTTAGCATTTTATGCAAATTTGCATGAAATGTCAAAGCCTACTTTCTATGAAAAACAAAAACTATCAATATTTATTCGACGCCCCTCGTCTTGAGCTATGCTAATGTTCTAGCATCACAGAACAAAAACTTTGTGGAACCAGTCACTGCAGGCCATCACAAATCCCTGCATTTAGGTACTGAACTGCTCCAGTACTAACTCCAAGTCAGCCCCAACCCCATCTAAACTACCTCATCACGAAAACATACCAATATAATTCTGACCCCATCAAACCCCACTTTTATATAGTAAAACTGGGGTTTACAGGGGTATACATTAGTTTTCTTATTTATGCTCCAACTATAGATTGTGGGTACTCGTTAGAACCGCCTTGGCAAAGTGGTTCTAACAAGTTTTTATTTTAAAACTCAGTTTTTGGTGGTAAGATTTTCAAAATATTTGAATAGGTTTGTTTTCGTAATGTCGAGAAGAAACTTTTAGTAAACACTGCCCTAATATTTGAGCAGGTCCATTTTACTACTTGCTGATATGCTTAAAATGCTGGATAAGTGGCAAAGAGAGTACACTCTGATCATATGTCACATTCTATAGCATCTGGGTCTACATTGTTTGCCAAGGCCTGCCTGTTCCAATACTGATGGCAAAAACCGTATATGAAATGCACAAATTCACACCATTCTCATAGGAACCTTTCTCCCAATTGATGATACAAGTCATAGGTCTAGATAAGAGTGGGTATCAGGTAAATATTTTTCTTTTTTTCTTGATGAAAACATATGTTGTGGGTACTCATTAGAAGCACCTATCCCAGGCACTTCTAATGAGTACCCACAACATATGTTTTCATCAAGATATAAGGAAAATACAGATTTTTTTGGTTGAAAAAAAGTGCCTTATCAAGAGCTTTTTTTTTTTTTTAATTTGGGTTTTACGGCCCTTTCAAGAATATTTCACTTATATCGAGCCGATCCTTCATCAAAGGTGGGCGAAAACCGGAGAACCCGGAGAAAAACCACCTGACCATCCGTAAGCAGAACTTGGCTTTCCCACATATGACCCGAGCCAGGCTCGAACCACAGCGGTGAGAAACCTAATGGATCAAGAGTCAACTCTCTTATCCACTAGGCTACGGGGGCCCGTCTTATCAAGAGCTACGATACATTCTAAAGCATCCAATGAGACGGAGCAGATGAGCAGGAAGATCTGGGTTTTCACTGTCAACATATTTTCCTTTGCAGTGCTCATTAACAAATGAGGCCCATATGGGCCTGAATCGCACACCTGAGAGTCAGCTAATTTATGAAGTTCATCAAACACTTCAAATTTCAATACCTTATAATGTAGGGTCCTTTATAACAGTAAGCATAAAAATGTGAATTCTACTTTCATAATAAAAATAATTAAGAGGAGTAACTCTATCAATAGTGTAACATGGTAGCAGGCAAAGCTTACTAAATACCCCCCACATAAAACACATTCTAGGAACAGGTTTTACATGAAGTGTAATTTCCTTTACAGGCATAAGCTGCACTCATTGTTCTCTGTTCAAGTTATGTGACTGCAAAAGAGAGAGAGAGAGAGAGAGAGAGAGACAGAGAAAGAGAAAGAGAGAAATGCATAAATATAACTGAATATGTGTACTAACCCTATAACAAATGCTCACCTTTTACTGAATTAATGCAAGAAATAGGATTGCTACTAATACATTCCCAAGATATTGAGCAGAAACGAAATTTTGACAACCAAGGGTCATGGTCAATGTCAATGCATGAATTATGCAAACTTTGGTCAAATATAAGTTCAATCTCAAGATATTATGGGGAAATGAAATTCTGACAATAATTAAGGGCCATACCTCTTGTAAATTTGCAACAAGTGTAACAATCCCAACCTAAATCTGGGGAAAGGAAATTCTGACAATAATTAAGGGCCATAACTCTTGTAAATTTGCAACAAGTGAAGTGTAACAATCCCAACCTAAATCTGGTCATGGTCAATGCATAGGCATGGAAAATTTGATCAAATTCCATTGATTTGTTCACAGACTATTGAGGGGAGACAAAATTCTGACATTAACCAAGGGCCATGTTGTCAATTTGTGAAAATTGATGTTTAACAATCCCAACCTAGATCTGGTTAAGATCAATGTGTATTGCAAAATTTGATCAAATTCCATCAATTCATTCACAAGATTTTGAGTGGAAACAAAATTCTGAGAATAACCAAGGGTCCAACCTAGATTTGGTGAACATAACATCAATTCATTCTCAAGCTGCTGAATGGAAACTAAATTCTGACAATAACCAAGGGGCATAACTGTTGTAAATCTACAAAAAATTAGCGAGTAACAATCTCAGTCTAAATCTGGTCAGCATCAATGCATATGCAAAATTTGGTCTAATTCCATCAAATTCTTCTCTAGATATGGAGTGGAAATTAGGCAGAATGACAGAATCACGGACCTCAAAACAGTATTCTGCCCCTTTGAACTTTGTATGCGGAGGCAGGAGGAGGGAGGAGTACAATGAATGTATCATAACCTGACCATCATTTATAATTTGCATGCCGGGAAAATAATTTAGCACATGATATTTTAATGTTGTTGTGTTGAGGTTTTACTACCCAGTTAACCCAATGGGGTCATGTCAAGCGCGGTCAGTTTAATAACCACACTTTTACTGTTCAAACATAGTCCTCTAAGATTTTAAAATATTTTTTCTGGAAAACAGGATTTGAGGATTTGACATTTCATGAGACAATTTGCATGAAACTGAAAATTATTCATTTGTCATCTGCTCTGGTAATTTCAACCTCCAAGAGACCAGAATTGTCAGTTTGTGATAACAGTACTTTGCGATAACAGGAGTTGAAATGTTTTTGTTTGTGTTGAGGTTTTACGGCCCAGTCAACCCAATGGGGTCATGTTGAGCGCGGTCAGTTTACCTAACCACACGTTTACTGGGCAGGCTTAGTCCTGTAAGCGGTTAACCAGTATTGTGCACATTCTTTCGACAGAAACTAACAACTGCCCTTCTTGAATCAGCGGAAGGGAGAGAATGACCGTAGAAAATATTTCATGATCAATCTCCACGAAAGAATGTTGCCGACCTCGGCGGGGGTTGAACCCGCGACCTCCTGGTCTCCAGTCGGACGGCGCATCCAACTGAGCCACCGAGGCCGGCAGGAGTTGAAATGTAAATATAAAGCAAAACTAATCCAACATTATCCTAAAACAACATTATCCAAAATTTATTTTGACTTAAACCCTTGGCTCTAATATAAAAGGACAGGCTCCATCCCCAAATATAATGGTGGCAAATTCAAACACTTTATTGACAACCAGCAATTAAACAATACTTTTGCTATTACAACCCTGGGCCCAGTTGTTCAAAGCATCGTTAGCTTAACCATCTCGTTAAGGGTCATTTCGTTAACTGTTTTAGCAGAGTCAATATACAATATTCTGATATTTTTTGCTGAAAAAATGTGAGTAGCTTTTGCACTGCAAAAGCTACTTACATTTTTTCAGCAAAAAATTTCAGAATATTTGCGTATCACTCGATGTAAATTTTAACGAATCGTTAACTAACGACATCGTTAGCTTTGAACAACTGGGCCCTGGAAAATTTAAAAAAAAAAAAAATCCTGAACAACTTTTAGTCTGTCTAAATTGATACATGGGTTTATTTCACAAAACTATGTTACGATAAACCCACAATAAATAATTTTATGTTTGAAACTTACAGCCTAATAGCAGTTAATTGAGCTAGATTTGAAATTTCACCTTTGACCCCTGTATTAACATGCAACTAAGATATAAATAGACAAGGACATGGCTCAACAATCTTTCTGTGTACGCAGACACAATAACATGTCTACAGCTAGAATCAATGACTTGCTCCTGAACTCAGATAAGCATCACCTAAGATAATCATAGAATTGGTGTGTAGGTCCTACTGCAAACCAGGGCCTAGTTGTTCAAAACTAACGATGTCGTTAGTTAACATATCGTTAAAACTTTGATCATTAAATATGGCATATAAGCTGATATTTTTGCTCATATCGTTAAAACTTTGATCATTAAATATGGCATATAAGCTAATATTTTTGCTGAAAAAAATGTGAGTAGCTTTTGCTACTCACATTTGTTTAGCAAAAATGCCTATGTATTAGATACTGTACTTACTAGAACAGTTAACATTTTGACCACTAACAAGCTTGTTAAGGTACAACTGGGCACAGGCTTTAAGAAGTAGTTTGAGTTAACAGTATTTGAGTTATCAGTCTTTGAGACACTGATAGTCAACTGTATATACAATCTGAGCAAGTTTGGCAAATGCTGAAAAAATTAGGTCTCTGTGGTGTTAACAAACTCTTTCCATTTACATGTATAATAATCACTGGAAATTTTTGCCATGGAACCATAGTATTTAATGGAATAGTGAAAAAAATTGCTTCAGTAGTTTTGCATGAAATATTGTTCAAAAAGTAGATGCACAGACTGATGATGATGGATGGAATGTGATCAATACAGCTCATCTAATTTTTCCTCAGGTGAGCTATAAACAAGGAAAAATAAATACAATGTACAAGCAAATCTTAATACAGAAAATTTCCCATACAATATTAAGATTTCAAAAGGAAAAAAAAATAAGTTTATAAAAAATTTCATCATCACAACATGCTCAATATTATCACAATCTCATATGGCATTTTTAAATTGTAATTTCAGCACTATTCCCAGGGTAGTGTACCCTTCTCATAACTCCAAATGAGGCCCAAAAGAAATAAAACTTTTTTCCTGCTCAGCTTAGCTGAGCGTGAAATTTTCTCTGCTAACAAATATGAAAATGTCAACAAAATTTGACATTTTCATATTTATTAGCAGAGAAAATTTCATGCTCGGCTATGTTTAGCAAGAAAGAATTTACAATTGTTTGTAATTCAAGATTTATCAGCAGGTCAAATTACATGCTCAGCTTAGTTGAGCATGAAAAAAGTTTTATAACTTGCGGCAAGAGGGGGCATCCACATAGTATTTTTGTTATTTCTCCATGAAATGATATATTGCATCATGAAAACATGCCTATATAATGTTGACCCCCCTTAAACCCCACTTTTATATAGTAAAACTGGGGTTTACAGGGGTATACATTATTTTTCTTATTTCTGCTCAAAAACATAGACTGTGGGTACTTGTTAGAACTGCCTTGCTGAGGCAGTTCTAATGAGTACCCAAATCTATGTTTTGTTGTGGGTACTTGTTAGAACGGCCTTGCTGAGGCAGTTCTAACGAGTACCCACTATCTATGTTTTGAGCAGAAATATGAAAAAATATCAGAATTTTAATCTGAAAATTTTCATTTTTTTTGTGGTAAAATTTTCAGTATATTTGAATAGGCTTTTTTTCATAATGGTGAGTACTCATTAATGAAGCCTCCATGAGGTGCTTCTCAAGAGTATCCACAAACTCTGTTTTTGTGGAGAAATAATGAAAATGTTGGCACTTTTGGATTAAATATGATGCAACTTTGGTGAAGCTGATGTCACACCTGACCCCCCCCCCCCCCCACCCCTCAAAAAAGTTTATTTCAGGTAGAAGAAATTCATATAGGAATTTCATCAAAAGCACATGTATATTCTTATATGATGCAAGAGAAGTCGTGCTCAAAAGGTACCCACAGTCTATACACTTTCATAAAATCTGATATAAGAAAATGACAAAGTTAAAGTGGATAAAGTTACAAAAATAAATTTAAAAATTATATCCAAACCACATGCACATCTGCAGACCCTGGAGAAAACATGTGCAAAGTGTCAAAAAGGCCAGTATAAAATGTATGAGGAGTTGCAATCACAAAGTACCCACTCTCTATTCATCTGAGAGTATGACAAAGTTCACAAAGTAGAAAAAAGTGACAAAAGTTAATGCAAGGATTATATCAAAAGCACATGCACAGCTTCAGACTATGGAGAAAACATGTGCAAAATGTTTCAAAAAGATTGGTATAAAATGTTATGAGGAGTTGTGCTCACATGGTACCCACTGTTTATATATTGAGGGTGAAAATGACTAAGTACATAATGTGAAAAAAGTGACAAAAAATGATCTAACAATTATATCCAAACCACATGCAAATCCTCATACCATGAAAAAAACACATGCAAAGTTTCAAAATGATCAGTACAAACTTGTAAGAGAAGTTCCGCTCACAAGAGGCACCCACTATCTATATATTGAAGGTGAAAAATGACTAAGTCACAATGTGGACAAAATGACAAAAAAAGATCGAATAATTAATCCAAACCACATGCACATCCTCATACCATGAAAAAAACACATGCAAAGTTTCAAAACGATCAGTACAAAACTGTAAGAGGAGTTCAACTCACAAAAGGTACCCACTGTCTATATATTTAGGCTAAAAAATTACAAAGTTCAGAATGTGGAAAAAATGACAAAAAATGATCTAACAATTATATCCATACCACATGCACATCCTCATACCATGAAGAAAATACACGCGAAGTGTCAAAATGATCAGTACAAAACTGTTAGAGGAGTTGTGCTCACAATACACCCAGGGTAAATGTTGACGGATGGATGAACAGACAGACATTGTGACATTTTGGGTTTAGAGGCTACCTAAATCTTAAATTTCCATAGGGATTTAAGGGCTATTTTTTGGGGTTTGGGGGCTAGTCTAATGCATTTTAAATGGATTAAACCTCAAAATACCTCATAATTATGTCCAAAATAGCCCCCAAACCTTGGATGTTTGCCCGATGAAACAGACGGAAACTTGCTCGCCCAAGTTGCCCATGCTAAAGCAGGTGTGACAAAAAAGTGCCTTATCTGGAGCTTTGCCTTCTGATACCCCAGCTCCAGGTAAAAGGTGCTTTTTTCAATATCAAAAAAGAAAAAAAAAATGTTGATATTTTCTTGTTTCTGCATTAAAACATATGTTGTGGGTACTCCACTGAGGCACTTCTAATGAGTACCCACAACATAGGTTTTTATGCAGAAATAAGAAAGATATTAACCTAATACTCCCTCTTATCTGAAGCTATGAGATATAAGGCAACAGTACCTTGCAAATGGAATTCAGCTTAAACAGCTCTTTCCTCATAACAATTATAGCAGGTACTCTAACCCATTCCGCATGGAATATTCCAGGGGAATTCTATCCATTCCTGTGACATTGGACAGCAAAACAGGAAATTTTAACAGCAGGACCAACTCACTGCAAGCTTCCAGAATAAACAGATCTTGTGAAGATTGACATCTTGCTATTTTACGGATCTTTAAAAAACTTGAGCGAAGCAAGCCAGTCCTGGTAAGACAACCGTATTTTTCCTGTCTTCGATACTGCTACTATCTTCCCTGCATTTGCTGTGTGTTCTCCCAAAACACCTACAATATATGAGTACATGAAGTTTGAAAAC
Organism: Anodontia alba; assembly: GCA_964016985.1. Lineage (NCBI taxonomy): Eukaryota > Metazoa > Mollusca > Bivalvia > Lucinida > Lucinidae > Anodontia > Anodontia alba. The sequence goes on from OZ024828.1 coordinate 62,943,216, forward strand.
CCAAAAAGCAAGATACCTTAACCCTTAAAATGACAAGAAAATCTGCATCTGAAAATGTCATCTGCTGAATATTCTTGCAAACTTTTCAAACCTATTTTTGCATACAGGCAAACAGTGTGGACCCTGATCAGACTGCTCCTACAGGAGCAGTCTGATCTGGGTCCACAAACTTTGCAAAAATGACTGTAAAATCACAAGCAGATGACAAAGCAGATGACAATTGTTGTGATTGGCAGTTTAAGGGTTAATTATCCTTCATACACAAATCTGGACATACATTGCATCATGAAAACATACCTATATAATGTTGACCCCGTTAAACCCCACTTCTCTACAGTAAAACTGGAGTTTACAGGGGTATACATTATTTTTCTTATTTCTGCTCAAAAACATAGATTGTGGGTACTTGTTAGAACCGCCTTGTGGAGGCAGTTCTAACGAGTACCCAAATTGTATACAGTGTCAACTCGAGTTTAAAAGTAGTTTGATCTGGGTCTGAACTGTTTATCATTCAGTGCACACTTTTTCGAAAAATTTACAGGCAGTTGAATGGATTTGTTCAAGATTTAAGCAGATTGGTAAGGAGTCAAGGTGCTTGAATATATAAGGTAATAAAAGTAGTCAAAATAACTTATATGAAGCCCTACTAGTTATCCATTTAGGGGAATTCAAGGAAAATAATTCTGACGTACAAACACTTACATGTACTTTCCTTCTCAACTGGGCTATTCTTACAGGAAAGAATTTGCTCCTTCTGGAGGTAACGATCATCAAAATCTAAATCAGTTATGTATCTCTGCAAGTTCAACATTGACTTTCCTTTTCAATGGGACTATTCTTTCAGGAAAGAATCAAATTTTCTCCCACTGGAGGAAAAATATCAAAATCTAATCAGGTCTAAAGCTTGTCCTAATTATGTATGTAAAATTAAAATCCATATACCTGTTTGCGAGATGTACCGGTATACATTAAGACCTGTCACACCAATGCCATTGCTATCAGGATCCAGATAGAAAACTATATTTGCCCCCTCCCCCTCCCCACTTTACCAAGGATATAATTTTTATTTAGATGCAAATGATTTCAAACAATGACTTACCTGAGACTTTCACCATATCACGAGACTCTATTTCAATCTTGTCTTTTATGGCTACCTCCCCTTCTTCCACACTCTTCCCTTGAAGAAGCAATGTTGAATTCAATGATACTGGAACATTTACTTGAATATCACCTATTAATGAAAGAGATGGCTATTCTGGTAAAACAGCTTAGATCAAGACATTTGTTTACCTAAAAAAAAAACAATATTTTTATGTAATGAAAATGTATGCTGTACATTAGAGTTGTTGTCTGAAGGAGTAGTCTGATCAGGCTCAACACTGTTTGCCATTTCACTAAATATTTTTAGAAACAACCACATAAAAAGCAAAATTTAAGCCCATGAGGTATGGAAAAAATGGTTTGAAATTTTTGGACATTTCTCGTCAGAGAAATACTATCTTCATACACCTGCTATCTGGTGGTTTGGCGGACTAAAAAATGTCTTAACCCTTGTCATGCTGAATAAATTAAAATGCCATATGCCACTTCTAGTGTTCAGCCAGTCAGATTATTGATATAAATTCACATACTGAATGGCAAACAGTGCAGATCCAAATCAGTTGGCTTCTTCAGAAGCCAACTGATCTGGATCTACACTGTTTGCAAAGGCAGGGTATATCCGGGTTCAGCAGGACAAGGGTTAACCCATTGTAGTCGGGAGACCCCTAAAAGGGTAACTGGCAAACAATGTAGACCCAAATGAGATGCCACAGAACGCGGCATCTGATCTGGGTCTTTACTGTTTGCAAATAGTTAAGCCATTTTTCTTTAGGAATATTTTAGTCTCATAGCCAGACATACCTAAAATTGAAATTGGACTCTTCCAATATATAATGTGGGGGAGTCTATTCAGTCTACAATGGGTTAAACACAAGCAGATATGGAACATATGATCTAGCTCAAAGTGCCACCCATTTCTGATAGTCTATAGATATCACTACTATGAAAACTAGAAATGTGTTTGTAAAACACTACGCCCCCAACAATATGCTTGTCCATACACAATGCTAAAAATGGAAAAGGACAGACCTCTGACAAAATAAATCAGAAGTTTTTGTTGTTGTTTTTTTTTTCAAAAGTAAATCAGGTGGTCTATATAGCCTCAGTAAGTTCACCAAGTTTCAAGGCCCAAGCTAAGCTCAAATAGTTATCAAGATACCTTGCTCACAAGAAAAGCATGATGAATGGACAAATGATCCAAAACCAACATGCCTCTCAAATTCTTTGAAGTTGGAAGCATACTGGTAATAATGAACTATAAATGTACTGAGATGTCTGAGGTAAACAGGGATGGATGTTTTCGGGAGATGGAGAGAGCCAACATTTTCCCATATGCAGTAAGGAAAAGGTTTTAGTTTAGTTGATTTGGGCTTAACGTCGCTTTCAACCTTTTTCAGTCATATCGCGACGGTGTCTGGATGTAGCAGGGAGCTCAATGCTCACTTTTAGAGTGCTGCCTCACTGAAATATCACGCCCCAGACACTTTGACATGATATTCCACCCAGTCACATTATACTGACACTGAGCTGACCAGTTCTAGCTCTACTTTCTTAATGCTGAGTGCCAAGCGAAAGAGCAGCTAGTACCATTTTTAAAGTCTTTGGTATGACCCGGCCGGGGATCGAACCCGCAACCTCCCGGTCACAAAGCGGATGCTCTACCACTGAGCCACTGTGCCGGTGTAAGGAAAAGGTACCCTCCCTGAAACTGCCAGGAAAATTCGTAGCAGATGACATTCTACATTTGTAATTCTCTTTTTGACTTTTTTTCTGAGAAAATAGGATGCCATTCCATGTGAACTGTCTGCATAGAAGATCATTCACACAAACTGTCAAGCCTTACTTTCTCCACAAATATAAAAATCACAAAAAAAAAAAAAAAAAAATCAAAATGTGGTCTTCAGCAGTTATGACTGACGTTTTAACATTTAACGCTTAGCACTCTGGGTAAAATTTATTGTAAACTTTTTCTAATTTTTCCTAGAAAACAGGATTTGACATTTTATGCAAACTGTCTCCAATGGAGACAGTTTGCATGAAATGTTAAATCCTGTTTTCTGGGAAAAATAAGAAAAAACTTGTTAATTTGTCGTCTGCTGAATTAGCCCAGAGAATGATAAAGGCTGAGAGGAATGGTTGCATCTGGAGACTTTGCTGCCATTTTTTTTTTCAGTGGGAGAATTTAGGGTAATAAGGTAACCCTTTTCTCACAATATGTAGCTCCAGATAAGGTGCTTTTTTTATCCAAATGTATCAATATATTTCCTATTTATCCATAAGCGTACATATTGTAGATACTCATAGAAGCATCTCATTAAGGCATTTGTAATGAGTACCAACAACATGTGTTTTTATGGAGAGATTAGAAAAATAGCCATCAGAAGAGATGGCAAATCCCCCTCACCAAACTGCCATTTCTAAATTTGGTGTATATTTCAATCAGATATCATGAAAATATTAAAACAAAGAAAAGTAAAACGATGCAAAGATAGTAGTGAAAACAATAATAGGTGTACTTTGCTGTATGTATATTGGGGTAAAAATCAACAGAGCAAAAGTTGACCTTCTCATATGCAACACACCTACTTGACCTGATATATGTCCCTACCAAAAAATATTAAGTTATCTAAAATAGTATGGGAGTTGTTGCCTGCACAAGTTTTTGGCATCAGGGGAGATAAATATATAATGTAGAAAGTGAGAGTACTCTTGAAGAGGACATGCCAATTTGTCCTTATCTATGCCTCTACCATATATTATTAAAAATATTTCAAACCGCAAACACACGATTTGGCTTCATTCAGGGGGAGGTAACTACAAAACAACCACAGCAGAGGTTGTCTTTCTTGCATGTAACACACCTACTGGTCCTTATCTATGCCTCTGCAAAATATTATCAAAATATTTCAAACCACTGAGAAGTCGAGTGCACAGGAATTTGGCTTAGAAATTTATTCAGCGGAGTGACAAGAAAGAGAACAAAGGAAGAGTTATCCTTCTTACATGTGACACTCCTACTTGACCTGATACATGTCCCACCATATTATTATCAAATTAGCTCAGACATTATTGGAGTTGTAGCCTGCACAAGATTTCAGCTCCATAGGGGATAAGTGCATAACAAAAAGTGAATTATTCACCCACCAGTTTTGAGGACCTCCCAGGAGTTTAAGGAAACATGGCCATTTATTTCAGGGGAACAAGGAAACAAAAGTCTAAAACTGAAGGGAACAGGACACACTAACAGACTTTCAAATGGACTTAATAAAATTTTAGTATATGGCTAGGAGTTAACCTTTAAATTTTAGAGTTAACCAAATCTGTTGCAGAAGACTTAGGAGTCAAATTACATATTCATTCTGTTAAAGGTGGTTGTTCGATTAATTGTTTTTTTTCTCAGTTCAGCAAATCTGATATGTCGAAGTACAGATATCTTGAAGTGTTTCAGAGAGAGCTTTAGACTTCAAGATAACGGGAGTTGACTGTATGTTATTTTTTCAGACAAAGTAAGGCAGTAAATCACATGAACTGCATGTCTTTTTTTCTCTGAAAAGTAAAAAGAAAAAGCAAAAGGTCATCTGCTGTATAGCTATAAAGTTTTAAAGGTTAAGATGACAGAAAATTTAGGGTTATAAACAATAATTCTTACCAGAGTCACTGTTGAGGTCCAACTCTCCTTCTCTTGCTATGTACACACTGGAAAAGCCAGAGGTCACATTGGCCTTGAGCGTTCCATCTAGAGTAGCTGTTGGGAACAAGAGATCTACATTTGAGACATAATGTGTTTGTAATCAGAATAATGAGAATGGTAAATGTCCTAAAATTTCAAACATCAAACTTTTTGACATAATGGCATATGCAAATAGTGCAGACCCAGATCAGACTGTTTTTCACAGTCTGATCAGAGTCTATACTGTTTGCCATTCCACTAAGAATTTAAAAAAAAAACTGAATAAAAAGCAAAATTTAGGATGACAAAGTTAAGAACAAAGTGTTCAAAATTTTAGAATATTTATCATACCTATGTTTTGTGAAGCAAAAAGAAAAATACATGTATTTACAGGATATCCCCTCTTATCTGGAACTACAGGTGTGCAGGCTAATCTGGGCTTCCATTTTCTACATATATCATAAGTGACCTTTTTTTATTCTTGGGCCCATATGTGTTGTTTTGTCCTGGAGAGATTTTGTTTTTCAATTTTTATTAGAACACACACACACACACACACACACACACACACACACTAGAACACAATACATGTACATATACTTTTGTGTTTGTCTTATATGGACTGGTCTGAAGTCCCAGTATATTTTTATATATACGGAAGCATTGCGGAAAACATCGAAAGATCTAATTGCAAATAAAAAAATGAACATTAAAGCTCATCTGCTTTAAAAAGAAGAAACTACCTCTAAAATATAAGTACTTAATTGAATAAATGTCAATAAATCAACACATTTCATATGAAACTACCATTTATATAAAACAAGAAATGTCAATAAGCAGTGCTTATTAGATAACACCCTACCTTCAGAAGCCAACCACCACCCCCACCCCTAGATACCTGCCCTACCCTCAGAAACCACACCTCCCCACATTAAACAAATAAAATGGACTTTTTTTTCCCCTAAGTTTTATTTAATATGTGTTGTTGTGCTGCTTCTGCCTTCCATATGTGGGCTAAGATATGTTTGCTAAATATAGTTTAGTCAAGATCAATATGAGACTCACCAACACTGAGATTACCACTCCCTACATCTACCAAGCTGTTTCCATGGCAACTGTTTAACATTACTGTCCCAGACTTGGATGTAAACTTAGACTTGTCTGCATAGATTGACTTGATACAGATATCACCAGAACCAGACCGGCAGTTCACCTCTTGACCCTGAAGTCTCCCGGCTACAATATCCTTCCAAAAAAATAAATAGAGGATATTCAAATGTTTGGAGTGAAGTGAAAAAATGTATATTTCTTGAGTGCTGAAGGCACGAATGAAATATACATTTTTTCACTTCACGAGATGAAATAAGAGTCATATTCAAGACAAACATTTGAATTTTCTTTTTATTATATACATCACTTTCAACAGAAGAGATGCAACTCTTGCATTTGCAAGGGGAAGTCTGACACGCAGTTTTGTCCCTTGGCAGTGACATATAAGAACCGCAAAACAGCGGGAAACCTACTTCCGAAAGAAAATAGTCCCCGAAATATTTCAGTCTAAAAGCGTCTTTTTAAGGGATATGAGCAATAAAATCAATTTAGTAGTTGTTTCCCTTATAAGATTAAGCACTTTGACTGAAAATTTGAGTTGCTTCCCTTCGACTATTAATGTAAATTAGAAAAAAAGTAGTTCCAGTTCTTATATTTTTCACTGCTCAGAGGAGTGAAAATATAAGTTTTATATTTTCACTAGTGAAAATATAACTTTTTCGAAATATGCATTTTATTTCATTAATAATTCTCTATATTTCATTACTTTGTATATAATAAATCACCATATTTATGCTAAATATTTGGGCAGATAAGCCTGAGAAAACAGAGTAGATCCAGATACACATAGCAACAGATAAGGCGCTTTTCTCATCCGAAAAATGCTGATAGCTTTCTTACTTCTCAACAAAAACATATGTTGTGGGTACCCATTAGAAGCACCTCGCCGAGGCGCTTCTAATGAGTACCCACAACATATGTTTTCGTCGAGAAATAAGAAAAATATTATAAGGATACTACCCCCTCTTATCTGTAGCTATGATACAGCTGCTCCTAAAGGAGCAATCTGATCAGGTTCTGAACTCTCATTTTTGCCAGTATGTTTTAGATACAACAAAAATAATCAAACTGACCTAACCCATTGTAGACTGAATGAACTCCCCACACTATTTATTGGATTTTGATTGATTCTGCTAGGGTTTAACGACACATCAAGCCTTGTGGGTCATTTTGTGTCATCTCCCAGGGAAAGGGAGAAAAGATATAGAAGAGATAGTAGAGGAGATGAAAGAGAGGGTTAGGGAAGAAAGAGGAACAGGAATGAAAGTGAAGAAACAGAAGAAATAAAAACATTCCCCCTTCTACCCTTGCCTGCTACAAGGATAGCAGGCCTTGCCTAACTGGAAGCCATATCAGTTGGACACCTCAGTGACTTAAGATACCCGTCACCTTTGCCACACCCAACCACCCCCAACTATTAATTGGAAGATTATAGGCATGTCAGGCTATGTGATTTAGATATTCCTAGAGAAAAATGGTTCAACTATTTGCAAAAAGTGGAGACCCTGATCAGAAGCTGTGTCTGACCTGGGTCTGTACTGTTTGCCAGTTACCTTTTTAGGGGTCTCCAGACTACAATGGTTAAGCCAGTATTAGGGGGCATATATGCAGACGCGTGCAAATTACATTGTTTTCATATGCAATCTCAATGAAACTGCGACTCAAAGTTTTGTTCTTTTGTGTGTATGGTATTTCTAAGGGCAATCTTTATTTACATGTATTTGACTTCACTGGAGCTGGTGATAAATGCCGTGTAACAGCCTTGCAAGGTCTTCCCATATTTCATCAGAGTGCAGTTTTCACTTGTATTTTCCTCATCAAGCCCATTCATCTTCTTTGAAAATCGAGGTCTGCTTAAAAGCTCCATATTCCTCAAAAACACACATTTTTTATCCAAGAAAGGTTTTATAAATTGATACATGTATATAGTATTAATGTGACCATAAAATGTGGCATCTGACAGCCTATAAAATTTTAGTTAGTTACTCAAAACATAGATTTTGAGTAATCGTTAGAACCGTCTCGCAGAGGCCGTTCTAACAAGTACCCACAATCTATGTTTTTGAGCAGAAATAAGAAAAATAATGTATACCCCTGTAAACCTGAGTTTTACTATACTGAAGTTGGGTTTAAAGGGGGTCAAAATTTTATGGGTATGTTTTTGAGATGACTTACCCCATGATTTGTTGTCAGACTGAGATTCCCTTGTAACATAGTCTTACTGAGAATATTTCCATTTCTTGATCTGATGTTGATTGTCCCACTCTACAAAAAACACCACCAAAGATATTACAACAAACAACAATTGATGATATTTTTTCGTATTTTTCCAGAAAATAGGCTGCAAAGTGTCTCCTTAAGTTTTCCCAGTGAAAATCTCCTTACTGGCTTAGAAGACAATCTACAAGAAACATCAAGGCCTATTTTCAGGAAAAATAAGAAAACAATTACCAATTTGTCATCTGCTCATGCAGACCTGGGGTCGATTACTTTCAAATGTAATTGATTACAATTACAATTACTTTTGAATTTCATGATTACAATTACAATTATTACAGTTATTCACAGAACACAATTTAGATATTTCACTGTCAGTTTTTCAAAATGTAATCATAAAGTAATCAAAAAGTAATCATGATTACAGGTAATTTTGCAATATAATCGATTACATTATGAATACCTGTAATCATGAAAATTCATGATTACTGATTACTTTGCAATTACTCAGAAAATGTAATCGATTACAAGTAAACATGATTACAGATTAAAATTACCCCAGGTCTGATCTGCTGAACTGGCTCAGTGAGTGGTAAAGATTAAGGATCCATAGACAATGTCTTCCCCCTTTTTTTTAAACCCTTTTTCTTAAACAAAAAAAAAACAAACAAATATAGCTCTACATATGCTGTGGTACTAACCCTTGTCCTGCTGAATAAATTAAGATGCCACTCCCATTTCTAGTTTTCAGCCAATCAGATTACTTGATACAGCTTGTTGATATAAATTCATATACTTAATGGCAAACAGTGCAGATCTGCCTCCAGCAAGATTTGAACCTAAGACCTCAAGATCTGAAGTCTGAAGCATTAACCACTTGACCACTTCATAAGAAAACTTGTGTTTGTTTGTGTTGAGGTATTACTGACCAGACAACCCAATAAGGTCTTGTCGGGATGGTCACTTTACCTAACCACACTTTTTCCTGGGTAGGTACATATGTGTGTGTGTGTTTGTGTGTATGTGTGTGTGTGTGTGTACGTGCATGGGTGTGTGTGTGTGTGTGTGTGTGAGAGAGAGAGAGAGATATCCTGTGATCTCACCTTAATATTTTTACATGTGCAGCTTCCTTTATCTGTTGCAATATATATAGATGAACCTTCGAGATTCTTTAGACTGGCGTTACCATCTTCTATACATATAACATACACTTCTGAAACAAGAACATGTATACTACATCCAGTTCACAATGCTTTAGGTTTATTTTCTCTCTTTAGATTTTTACTTTTCATTTTTATTATACAAGATATCATATTAATGTTGAAAAACACATAAAAACAGACAACAGTTATCATTATTAGAAAATACGGTAAATGTTCTTTAATTTCGTACACCAAAGTTTTTGACAAAATGGCACATTCAAACAGACAGTCAAAAGTTACAAAGTATGGGGGACTTGTGATGGTGTACTACTGACATGGGTATGACCACTGGTTTTTATCTGAAATTCATTGACTCAGTTCCAACTACATTTGTATACTCAGCTACATATACAGGTACATTTAAGTTTTATTGTCAATAATGAAATCAGTTTTATTTTAAGGCAACTCATTTTGCAGCAGAAATTTTACAAGGAAATGTTAATTAACCCTTGTCCTGCTGAACTCAGATATGAAACAGTGTAGAAGAAGCCAAGTGATCTGGATCTGCACTGTTTGTCAGTAAGTATGTGAATTTGTATCAACAACCGAGATAAAGTATTCTGATTGGCTGAAAGTTAGAAGTGAGCGTGGCAACTTAATTTATTCAGCATGGTTAATTACATGCTAAAGTTAGCTGTAGACCAGAGGACTTGATAAGCAGCAGTTTTGATGATACATGCAAATCCGGGATAATTTATCATCACCAAATACTTCTTCTTAACAAATCCTCAGGTTAATTACATATTTAAGTTAATTGTAAACTGATAAAGAAAGAAAGAAAAAAAAAATTCCTTCTAATTAATTTTCTAATAAAAAGTATGTTTATTTTCAGTAGTAATCAATTAATTAATTAAAATGGTAAATTAAAAAAAAAAAACAAACACTACCAAATGCAGGAAGTCAAATTTATTCCAACAGCTGATGCAAGTATACAATATACCCTATCTATCCTAATAAAGTGCCTATCACAGGTAATTGTTAGATGGAACATGATTTGTTTGTGTTGAGGTTTAACGGCCCAAGAGAAGGAGAGTTGGACCTCAGAAATGGAATCATGTCGAGTGCGGTTGTATTATGATTTCATATATGAGCCAGGGCATGACAAAACCTACGATAAGATCTGTGTAACCAGCAAAGAATCAGATCATTCTGTACATCCACCCAGTATGGCAAGGGTTCCTGTTTATCCATCTTTGGATAGCCTGGAGGTTTTTTTTTGATTGTGTTGGGGTTTAACGACACGTCAACCCTTGAGGGTCATTTTGTGTCGTCTCCCAGAGAAAGGGAGAAAAGAAATAGGAGAGAGTAGAGGAGATGAAAGAGAGGGACAGGGAAGAAAGAGGAACAGGAATGAAAGTGAAGAAACAGAAGAAATAAAAACATTCCCCCTCTACCCTTACCCACTACAAGGATAGCAGGCCTTGCCCAACTGTAAGCCAATATCAGTTGGACGCCCCAGTGATGTAAGATACACAGCACCTTCGCACCACCCGACCACCCCAATGGCCTGGAGGTTATAGAAGGCACATGTGATCAGCAAAGACTTTGATCAGACTGCGTAGATGCGCAGGCTGATCTGAGTCTTCACTGGTTGCACAAATCTTATTGTGTGCTGGCTCATATTAGAAAGAGCAACATTTTTTTAACCCTTGTCCTGCTGAATAAATTAAGATGCCACACCCACTTCTAATTTTCAGCCATTCAGATTACATGTACTTGATGCAGATTGATGTTGTTGCTATAAATTCACATACTTAATGGCAAACAGTGCAGATCCAGATCAGTTGGCTTCTTCAGAAGCCAACTGATCTGGATCTACACTGTTTGCAAAGGCAGGGTATATCCGGGTTCAGCAGGACAAGGGTTAATATCTTAACCCAATGCAAATTAAACCATTATCCATCAAAGGATTTGAAAGTTAACAGAAAGCCGGACAAAAAATTAAAACCAAAAAAGTTAGCCTGAATTTGACGTTTTGGGGTTGTATTGGACACAAAAAATGCAAAACCACATTTTATATTTTTTTCTAGTTAACAGAAAGGCGGACAAAAAATTAAAACCCAAAAAGTTAGCCCAAATTTGACGTTTTGGGGTTGTATTCGACACAAAAAATGCAAAACCACATTTTATATTTTTTTCTAGTTAACAGAAAACCGGACAAAAAATTAAAACCCAAAAAGTTAGCCCAAATTTGACGTTTTGGGGTTGTATTCGACACAAAAAATGCAAAACCACATTTTATATTTTTTTCTAGTTAACAGAAAGCCGGACAAAAAATTAAAACCCAAAAAGTTAGCCCGAATTTGACGTTTTGGGGTTGTATTCAACACAAAAAATGCAAAACCACATTTTATATTTTTTTCTAGTTAACAGAAAGCCGGACAAAAAATTAAAACCCAAAAAGTTAGCCCGAATTTGACGTTTTGGGGTTGTATTCAACACAAAAAATGCAAAACCACATTTTATATTTTTTTCTAGTTAACAGAAAGCCGGACAAAAAATTAAAACCCAAAAAGTTAGCCCGAATTTGACGTTTTGGGGTTGTATTCGACACAAAAAATGCAAAACCACATTTTATATTTTTTTCTAGTTAACAGAAAGCCGGACAAAAAATTAAAACCCAAAAAGTTAGCCCAAATTTGACGTTTTGGGGTTGTATTCGACACAAAAAATGCAAAACCACATTTTATATTTTTTTCTAGTTAACAGAAAGCCAGACAAAAATTAAAACCCAAAAAGTTAGCCCGAATTTGACGTTTTGGGGTTGTATTCGACACAAAAAATGCAAAACCACATTTTATATTTTTTTCTAGTTAAGGAGGAGTATTAGAAATTACCGCTAGGATAATTTTCTCAATTTATCCATACAAACGAATGTTGTGGGTACTCATTAGAAGTGCCTCAGTAAGGCTTTATTCAGAATGTATGTTTATATGCAGAAATACGAAAAATTATCCCAGAATTATCACCAAATGCTCCTCTTTAACCCATTGTAGTCTGGAGACCCCTAAAAGGGTAACCGGTAAACAGTGCAGACCCAGATCAGATGCCACAGAATGCGGCATCTGATCAGGATCTCCACTGTTTGCAAATAGTTCAACCATTTTTCTCTAGGAATATCTAAATCATATATAACCTGACATACCTAAAATCAAAATTAGACTCTTCAAATACAAAATGTATATGGTGTGGGTGAGTTTATTAACCCTTGTCCTGCTGAACCCAGATATACCCTGCCTTTGCAAACAGTGTAGATCCAGATCAGTTGGCTTCTGAAGAAGCCAACTGATCTGGATCTGCACTGTTTGCCATTAAGAATGTGAATTTATATCAACACCCTGGATCAAGTAATTTGATTGGCTGAAAATCAGAAATGGGTGTGGCATCTTAATTTATTCAGCAGGACAAGGGTTAAGTCTACAATGGGTTAATAATTCCTCATGCTTGCTTGAAATAGATTAATACAGACTACAGAAAACTGATTAAAATTCATTATATATTGATTTGTTACACATATAGTACAGGTCCTAAACATTACGAAAACATGCCTATTCAAATATACATGTATTGAGAATTTTCCCACAAAAACAATGAAAACTTTCAGATGAAAAATTCTGGTGGTTTTCATATTTCTGCTCAAAACATAGATTGTGGGTACTCATTAGAACTGCCTCACCAAGGCAGTTCTAACGAGTACCCACAATCTATGTTTTTGAGCAGAAATAAGAAAGTTAATGTATACCCCTGTAAACCCCAGTTTTACTGTATAAAAGTGGGGTTTAAGAGGATCAAATCTATATAGGCGTGTTTTCATGATGAATTTTGAGCATTTTATTCTGTACTATTTTGGCCTAAATTTTGCTTTTCAACCATTTTTCTCTAGGAATATTTCATTGCAGTTGCTTCTTCAAATACTTAGTGAATTGCAAACAGTGTAAACACCGATTGGACTGCTCCTTCAGGTGCAGTCTGATCTGGGTCTGTACTGTTTGTATATGCCATTTTGTCAAGACATTTTGGTGTACAAAATTTTAGGACATTTAACGTAGTTCTAGACAAGAGGTAAAAACTTCAGGGAAATGGATACACTTTCAAGGGAGGCAACTCTCCCAAAACTGTTTTGTCCCCTTCCTGAAAAGGGATGTACTCCAAACGGAGAGAATTTGCTCTCCTTTGGGCATAAAATCATGCTTTTGGAGTTTACCCCTTTTTTGGAGAGACTATAGGTGTGCAGCAAGGTAAACAGCAAGTCACAGAAGTTGTCTCTCTTATACAAAATGGTTGAAAATCTAGTCCCCTTAATAGGGAGTCTGGTGCCCTTATCATCATGAAAACATGCCTATATAATTTTGACCCCCTTAAACCCCACTTTTATATAGTAAAACTGGGGTCTACAGGGATATACATTATTTTTCTTATTTTTGCTCAAAAACATAGATTGTGGGTACTCGTTAGAACTGCCTCGCCAAGGCGGTTCTAACGAGTACCCACAATCTATGTTTTGGGCAGAAATATGAAATATGAAAAATATCAGAGTATTTTATCCGAAAATTTTCAGTTTTTGGAGGTGAAATTTTCTATATACATGTATTTGAATAGGCGTTTTTCGTAACATCATGACAAATAAAGTACAAGTACAATTACTGATAATACTCAAGAACAATAATGTATACAGTACCAGGCTACATTTTCATCATCATTGTAAACGTTTCAAAGGTTTTACCTCAAGCAATTTCAATTTCTGTAAATGAATGAAAAGAAACATAACAATACATCAACATTATATACGTACACATACATGCAGTATTTTCCCCTGGACAAATGTCCATTTTAATGCTTAGCACTCTGCGTAAAATATATAGCAGACAACATATTGAAATATATTTCTTATTTTCACCCAAAAGCAAGTAAGCAGCCTTTAGATTACAGTCAGTGCACTTTTATCTACTTCTTTATAACAAGAGGCCCACGGGCCACGGGTCGCTCACCTGAGTGACATAGCCACTGCAGATATGCAGATGTTATGCAACATTTTTCCAATCCTGATGAAAAGATCATCATTTAAGCAGTTCTTTATTTTGAAGAAGAAGATATATGGCATGCCAGTCAATTGAGCGTGATCATTTGAACAAACTCTAAATGGCAGCCAGCTTGGATTTAAGATCAGCACGATTTTAGCTATTTTTGATCTACAAGTCACCCCAATGCTTCCTACCAAGTTTTGAGTCAACTGGCCTTTCAGTTCAGGAGAAGAGGCGAAAAATAGATTTTCAAGATGGCTGCCATGGCTGCACGATTTTAGCTATTTTTGATCTACAAGTCACCCCAATGTCTCCTACCAAGTTTGGAGTCAATTGGCCTTTCAGTGCAGGAGAAGAAGCTAAATATAGATTTTGAAGATGGCAGCCATGGTGGCCATCTGGGATTTCTGATCAGAACGAATTTACCTTTATCTGACCTACAAGTCACCCTGATGCTTCCTACTAAGTTTCGAGTCAAGTGACTTTTGGGTTTAGGAGAAGAAGCGAAAAATAGATTTTCAAGATAGCCGCCATGGCGGCCATCTTGGATTTACGATCGGCATGATTTTAACTATTTTTGATCTACAAGTCACCCAAAATGCTTCCTACCAAGTTTCGAGTCAACTGGCCTTTCGGTTCAGGAGAAGAAGCGAAAAATAGATTTGCAAGATGGCTGCCATGGCGCCCATCCTGGTTTTATGATCGGCATGATTTTAGCTATTTTTGATCTACAAGTCACCCCGATGCTTCCTACCAAGTTTGGAGTCAACTGGCCTTTCGGCTCAGGAGAAGAAGTGAAAAATAGATTTTCAAGATGGCTACCATGGCGGCCATCTTGGATTTCCGATAGGCATGATTTTAGCTATTTTTGATCTATAAGTCACCCCAATGCCTCCTACCAAGTTTGGAGTCAATTGGCTTTTGGGTTTAGGAGTAGAAGCAAAAAGTAGATTTTCAAGATGGCAGCCATGGCAGCCATCTTGGAGTTCCGATCGGCACAATTTTACCTATTTTTGATCTACAAGTCATCCTGATGCTTTCTAGCAAGTTTGGAGTCAATTGGCCTTTCGGTTCAGGAGAAGAAGCAAAAAATAGATTTTCAAGATGGCCGCCATGGCGGCCATCTTTGATTTCCAATAGGCACGATTTTAGCTATTTTTGATCTACAAGTCACTCTGATGCTTCGTAGCATGTTTGGAGTCAATTGGCCTTTCGGTTCAGGAGAAGAAGCGAAAAATAGATTTTTAAGATGGTGGCCATGGCAGCCATCTTGGATTTCCGATTGTCAGGATTTTAGCTATTTTTGATCTACAAGTCACCCTGATGCTTCCTAGCAAGTCTGGAGTCAACTGGCCTTTCGGTTCAGGAGAAGAAGAGAAAACTAGATTTTCAAGATGGTGGCCATGGCGGCCATCTTGGATTTCCGATCGGAATGATTTTAGCTATTTTTTATCTACAAGTCACCCTGATTGTTCCTAGCAAGTTTGGAGTCAATTGGCCTTTCAGTTCAGGAGAAGAAGCGAAAACTAGATTTTCAAGATGGCGGCCATGGCGGCCATCTTGGATTTCCGATCGGAACGATTTTAGCTATTTTTGATCTACAAGTCACCCCGATACTTCCTACCAAGTATCGTCAATTGGCCCAGGGGTGTAGGAGGAGTAGGGTTTTAAAGTAATTGTTGATGCCGCACGACGCACAACAGATGAGGCAAGACGGACGACGGACATTGACTGACCACAATAGCTCACCATGAGCACTTCATGCTCAGGTGAGCTAAAAACATACGTTGTGGGAACTCATTTGAATTGCCTCAACAAGTCGTGGCATTTCAAACAAATACCCACAACATATGTTTCTATAAAGAAAATCAGAAAATAGTATTGTAAAAGCATCATTTAATATGCTCCTCATTAAGTCCTCTGCTGTTCTTTCTTTAAAGAGAGCCCTTATTAGGTTGATATTTTACTATAAGTTTGTTCAGTAATTTTGAAAAATTTAAGCGCACAGCATGGCAATTAGGTCAAATACGGTATATCCTTTTGCATGTTTACAAGGGCAATCTTTATAGATTTTACTGAACTTCACTGTAGCTAGTGTTTGCCATATGGTGGCCATAAAGTCTCCCTGTACTTCATCAAAGTGCATCACTAAAACATGCCTATATAATATTGACTCCCTTAAACCCCACTTTTATATAGTAAAACTGGGTTTTACAGGGTATGCATTATTTTTCTTATTTCTGCTCAAAAACATAGATTGTGGGTACTTGTTGGAACTGCCTCATTGAGCAGAAATAAGAAAAATATCGGAGTTTTTTATCTGAAAATTTTCAGTTTTTGGAGGTGAAATTTTCATTGTATTCGAATAGGCATGTTTTCGTAATGCAAGTTTTATTTATATTGAGATCACTGAGCCCATTCTCATAACTCAGAAAATCTAGTTCCACATAAGCAGGTGCTAGGGTTAAGATGCAGCACTGCAAACTACATTGCTACTATATAAAGTCTCAATGAAAATTAAACCCCTTGAATTTTGTTCTTTTTTTTTATCTTCGATGTTTCCAAAGCCAAACTTTTTAGATTCTTTTTGTTCAAAAATTTAGGACAAGTATATGATAGAGAGTTAAGGTGTCCCAATACTTAAGGTAGATAGAGCAGATTATCTGAAGCCATATTGATATAGAATTTTGAATTTTAGGAAGCTAATGTCTCACTAGGGTTGAGATACAGCATGTATGTGTATGTATTTGGTTACAAAATATCAACTCACTGATAGAACTAGATTCTTCATTTCTCTTTGGAAATTCTAGACATCACAAAAGTTTACCTTCTGAGCTTTAATAAGCCTATGTAAGAAGGTTGTGATTATGTCACCTATTCAAAACAAGAATTCCGCGGAAGGCGTCATCGCACCTGCTGGAGGAGTTTATTTCATTCTTAGTAGTGCTTAGTTGGAAAACTGGGTTGAAAAAAAATGTAGACAAGGTGCCCAGTGGGTATCATATATTCCAGGCCAGTGTCATTCCCTCTAATGGCTATATCTTCAGCACTGACTTTTCATATTAAACAGCCCAAAGATAATGGAACGTCAACGTAAAATGTGTAAAAGTCACTGGAGCATGAAATATAGGTCAAGGTCACAGGTCAAGGTACCTGCTAATTCAGTACATCAAGGAGAAGCACTATGCAAGGTATGGTGGTTGTAGGCCTCATAGTTGAGGAGTTATCAAACATCAATGTAAAATGTGTCAAATATAGGTCAAGGTCACCAGGTCAAGGTACCTGCCAAGCCAGTGCAATGAGGTGAAGCACTATGCAAGGTTTAGTGGTTGTAGGTCTTATATTTGAGGAGATATCGAACATCAATGTAAAATGTGTCAAAGTCACTGGAGTGCAAAATATAGGTCAAGGTCACCAGGTCAAGGTATCTGCCGAGTCAGTACATCGAGAAAAAGCACTACATAAAGGTTTGGTGGTTGAAGGGCTTACAGTTGAGGACATATGAAAGGGCGACGTAAAGGGTGTAAAAGTCAATGGAGCACGAAATATAGGTCAAGGTCACCCAGTCAAGGTACTGTGGAGTCCGTACATTGAGGCGAAGCACTATGCAAGGTTTAATGGTTGTAGGCCTCATAGTTGAGGAGATATTGAACGCCGACGTAAAATGTGTAAAAGGCACTGGAGCGCAAAATATAGGTCAAGGTCACCGGGTCAAGATACCTGCCGAGTCAGTACATCTAGGAGAAGCACTATGCAAGGTTTGGTGGCTAGAGGTCTTACACTTGAGGAGATCTGGAATGTTGAAGTAAATTATGTCAAAGTCACTGCAGCCAAAATATAGGTCACGGTCACCAGGTCAAGGTATCCGCCGAGTCAGTACATTGAGAAGAAGCACTTTGCAACAAGGTTGGCAAAATGCTGGCAAATATGAGTATTTTCCATGCCGGTGGTATTTACCGGTAAATACAGGCAAATACTGGTAAATGCCGGCAAATACTGGAAATTAGCATTTACCACCCTGGAAGTAAGACAAAACCCTACCCTCAGTATCAACCTATGGACAATGTCTGTAATAGGGGCTACATAGTTGACTTAGTATTTACATTATACTGATTGCAGTCTAACTCTGGTTTAAGTTTACTTTAATATTAAATTCAGTTAAGTGAAATCTAGAGAAAAAAAAGCCTGTTTCATACCTGCCAAAGTACTCATCAGGTGGCTTGTGGCTACCACTACAGGTTTTTATTTTTACTTTTTCTTTCTTTTCATTCTTTTTTTCTTTTGTTTTTTAATCTTTTTTTTTCTTTTTTAATTTTTTTTTTGTATCTTTTCATTTTTCTTTTTTTTTTTAACTTTTTTTATCTTTTTTTTTTTTCTTTTTCTTTTTTTTCTTCAATATTTTCAATATTTTCTTTTGAATAAATAAAGAGTATAATTGTCTGACTTCCAGGGTATATCAGGTTTGAAGCCATACTATAACTCAAGCCTTACCTATGACACCTTTTTACTTTCACCTGGACTTATTGTCTATATGCATTCATTTATGACATCTTGCCCCTGGCTATCAAGTACCCTCTTGAACAAACAATTGTCCTGGGATTTGTTGTTTTAGTAATTAGACCATACAGGTAGTCTTGCTAATTACATGTACACTAAAACTCCTAAAAATTTTGAATATAGTAAAGTGATGTAAATATCCTAAACTTTGCAAAACATACTTTTACCATACAGAAGTGTGTTTAAAAGATGCAGATGGCCTGGCAAACATTTAAGATCCTGATCAGACTGTTCAGTATGATCTTGGTCTGCTCTTTTTGACATGGTCTGCCAGCACAAAAACTTAGGGTCATTATGGTAAATGTCAGTGGCCAGGTGCACAGGTGAATTTCTACTATTGAGATAAAGGCCTACATGATTTTTTTTTTAATTAAAGACCATTTGTTGCTTAAATAATTTTTGTCTTAGATTCACTTTTTGGCAGTGTTACATGTTTATATTGAGATTTCTTCTATTCTTCAGGGTGGTAACCTTATATAATTAATGATTTTAACATTCTTACTCATCTAGTTTGCTTATACTATTTCAATGCAACTTGTTTAAAGACTTCTGCAGTTTTTTAAGGCCAAAAAAATTTCAATTTGCCGGTATTTGCCAGTATTTGCCACTTGAGGAGTATTTTCCAGACCGGTAAATACCGGCAAATGCCACTGGTAAATACCGGGGGTGGAATTTGCCGCCCAACCTTGCTTTGCAAGGTTTGATGGTTGTAGGCCTTATAGTTGAGGAGATATCGAACGTCGACACAAAATGTGTCAAATTCACTGGAGCGCAAAATATAGGTCAAGGTCACCGGGTCAAGGTACTTGCCGAGTCAGTACATCTAGGAGAAGCACTATGTAAGGTTTGGTAGTTGTACACCTTATAGTTGAGAAGATCTGGAACGTCAACGTAAACTGTGTCAAAGTGGAGTGCAAAATATAGGTCAAGGTCACTGGGTCAATGTACCTGCCAAGTCAGGAGGTCAGGGAGATGTGTCATGCAAGGTATGATGGTTGTTGTAGAATTGTAGTTGATTAGAATACTAACTTTGACGTAAATGTCGAACTTCGACATAAGAGAACTGTTAACAGATGAACAGACAGGCGGACGAACGGACAGACGAATGGAAAAGCGGGCACCTATGTCACAAAGTCAGGAGGTCAGGAAGATGTTTCATGCAAGGTTTGATGGTTGTTTAGTCTTGTAGTTGATTAGAATACTAACTGACATAAATGTCGAACTTCGACATAACAGAACTGTTAACAGATGAACAGACAGATGGACGCACCGACAGATGAATGGAAAAGTGGGCACCTATGTCGCTAAGTCGGGAGGTCAGGGAGATGTTTCATGCAAGGTTTGATGGTTGTTTAGTCTTGTAGTTGATTAGAATACTAACTTTGACATAAATGTCGAACTTCGACATAAATGTTGACAGACGGACGGACGAACGGAAAAGCGGACGCCTATGTCGCACCCTGCTACAAGCAGGTGCGATAAAAATCAATGTAAAAGAAAAAAACACCAGGCAATACATTGTAAAACATCATGGGTATATTGCATAATATTTTTAGCTTAAAATGATGCTTTTAAACATTGGTTGGGAATAAAACATTTAATTACATGTAAAGCTTGTTTTCCAGAACAGTCAAAACTGCTGTCCCATAATACCCTGGACAGCTTGGAAGTCGTGGTAGATGAGTTCAAAATAAATGTGTTAAAAGCAAGCTTTGTTATTGCTGTTGTTAATGGGCAAACTTTAAACATGACCCTGAAAGGTGATATATGATGGCTTTAAATTCTATGTAAACTTATATAGGAACACAGGCTTTAGTTCCATGTCTTTTACTATTTTGGGGGTTGAAATTTCAATTTTTACTATTTGTGGTTAGGTAGGGTAGGTGCCAAATTTTGGTTATTATTGCCATTTGGGGGTCTGAAAAAAAGTCCTGGCATTTTTCAGGAGTAAGATTCAAAGTGGTTCTTTGTGTTATACTTTGTATTTAAAACCAGTTGTTTTCTTTTTTGTTATTCTTTTTCCAGTGTTTGCCACAAGTGCCAGCAGTCAGTGAATTCAATGATTCCTTAGTAATGAAGCACTAGTTACATCTACTTTGCTTTTGAAGCTAACATTCTGACTGGGAAAAAGGCCTGCTTCTTTGGGCTTATTTCCTTCTACCTGCAGTTTTATGGAAAACACTGTTTTACAAAAGAGAATTATGATTTATCTTACCACAGGGGTTCTCATATGACCAAATTTACTGCTGATGCAATAAATCTTGTTATGCAGCTCTATTCATCACCTGCAGTCCCATATCATGATGTTGTTCTTACATACATCAATTTATTGGTCAAGAAAGTGTTGTTATGGAAAAGTATACATTTATGTAATTTGTATATCAGCGAACATTTCAAATAAGGCCAAATGAAGTTTCAGATTACAATGAAATTTTTTAATAGGGATGGCACATGTAGGTTGGAATACTTTTTTCTTTTCTTAAACTTTACACGAGGGTCATATGAAAACAATATACATGTAGCACCAGGGAATCTTAAAAAAAGTTGGCAAATAACTGGGCATGGTCAGGTAACCTGAAACACTTTTTTTATTTTAGGCCTAATTAATCACACTCCTCAAATTAAAAAAACAACAACAAAAACTTAGCTTTTTCTTGAAAACACTGGTCCCTTTTTAGCAAACAAAGAGCACTTTTTGTCACTTTAGGATATTTGCATTTTAAGTTCTGATGTATGAAATGTATTAAATAATTACATGAAAAAATGCGCTGCTTGTTAAATTTTAAACCTTCATTAGTTTTGCTCCTATTGGAATCTTCTGAAGTGGTTTTTGACATACTGTTCAGCCACTGACAAATATTCATCATATTGGTAGATAAGTATCTAATAGACATTTCAAAACCATCTTATATCACCTTTAACTTTGTGGTAATGTGAAAAAAAAGCATGGTAGGTATAAGGTATACATATAAGAATGAAGATTCTTTTAACAGAGTAGCTTGGTAAGATATTGTTTATCTAGGTACACTGAACTAAAACACTCTTATTGAACTATTACACTTCAACCTCTTTATAACATGGTTCATTATAACACGGCTTTGGATATAATACAGTTCAAAAATGGATCCCAAAAATGCATAGATTATATTGAAAAATGACCATAAATGGTCATTTTTCAATATCATCTATACATTTTGTTTGGATATAACATGGGTGTTTAACTGACAAGGTTAATGCTGTGGACCCCAACAATAGTGTTATAAAGAGGTTGTGGTGTATCTCAAGATTAAATTTTATGTCACAAAGGTGTACTGACAGTATACCACCCTGCACTCACCGTATTTAATTGGGATCTGAATATCGAAGACAGCTGGAAGTTTTACATCAGTTTTATATCTCAGGTCAACCTCTATTTCTTCATTAGTGTCATCTAAGTTCATACTAACTATGTACTGTTTCTTAGCAGCTGTGAGGCTTTGTTCACTCAGTGGTTCATTTCCAGTATAGAGAATGTTGATAAAAACTTTATCCATTTCGGGGTATTTTTGTGGGTTTAGGGAATGAACATGTACAGTCATGGGGGAATGGATCTGAACTCTTCCAAATGGTTTAACATCATAGTACCAGGAGTCAAGAAGTTGTCCATAAGTTGGGATATCAATGTCTATTTTCTCTTGGTTTTTAAAAATTGAGTATTTATGTAATGTCGAAGTGGAAAATATTCTCACAAATATGCGCGATATTAATCCCTCATTTCTGAAGACTTTCTTTGCGAAGTTTTGATTCCTGCACGGCAGACATTGTACTGAAAGTTTGCATAATGTTGTCATGCGTGAAAATTTGCTAGACATTGCGTTGGTATTTGCAAAACATTAAACAAACAAGTGTCTTTTTCAAGCACGGTGCCAATTAAAAACCGGAAAAGGACGTGTTTACTTTTGAAAGCGCCCTCTCTTTGCATAATAAATATTTCAAGTACAAGCTTTTTGAAAAGGCTGGTGGTTCGAGGGTGTGTCTGTGAAGATCAGGACAAGATCGAAAGACAGAGGCGTCGATCGAATGGCATGAAACAAATTGAGATACTTTTTGAAAGCAACGCTATCCCACCAAGAATATAGGTGGTATCGAATTATCCAAACCGCCATTAATATAATAATAATAATAATAATAATAATAATAATAATATATATATATATATATATATATATATATATATATATATATATATATATATATATATATATATATATATATATATATATATATATATATATATATATATATATATTTTGAAAGTAACCCCACCCCCCACCCCCCCCCCCCTCAAAAAAAAAAAAATACCTGCAAATGGCCAATACCCCAAAAATATCCACTTTTCCAAAACTCAAAAAATAGTAAAATTCTATACCCCAAAAATAGTCCTAGCTTATGTAGCAGGCGAAATTCAGAGTATCCACTCCGCCCCCCACACCCCACCGTCCCCGGGGGCGATGCAGTGGGGTCGATCAGAATTTGCCAAGAGACATGGAAGATATTGATGCTCAAAGTACATGAAAATTCTCTCGAAAATATGCCTGGGTGTCTCCTGCAAAGAAAGATAACTCTTGGTCTGTGATGTCATCAGCAATATCTGGCATTGTGCTGTATAATAATAGTATGTGTTCGCCCTGTCACGGTAGCCCAAGGATAAAATTTTATCCCGTGGTTTCCGCCGGTTTGCTGATGACATTGCTGATTGACGTGCTATGGGAAAAAAGTTTGATAGCGCGGAGGGACAAAACAACAAACGGACTAAAAGACTGATCAAGATCCTGAGAAAACTGCAGACACACTACCTCTGGGAGCATGGTCCAGGCCTCATCAACAATAATGTCATTGATCCGAAAGACAGGGTTCATCTCATACACTCTGCAAAGCGTTTTTTTGCGTCCAGCACTTTCTTATCTTGCCAATTTTATTAGACAGATGGGCTTCCATACTGAATTCAAACAGTCCTTTTTAGGGCTTATTAGAACCAAGAAAGGAATCTTTACGATTGTCGTACACTCCCAGTTCCTATTCCCTCAAAGACCAACTTCCAATTAAAATTTCTGAACCTCACCATTTTACATAGCAAAATGGAAAGAAAAAAAATCTCTGAATACGTAGCTACAATGTAGAACCGTCCTGCTTACATATCTTAAGATTTTATGATTGGCTCATGTGATCTTGTGGTCTGTGACACACTTTTATTTAGACGTGCCTTTGTAAAACCAGAAACCTATCCCGTTCGTATACATGGCAAATTCAAATCATTCTTTTGACGTCAACGTTACACCATATGTCCTCCACTTTCCCACAAAAAAAGTGGAAACATAGATTTATACACTGCAACACAATTTGCAGAAGTGTTATTAGCTTTTCTCCCCTCATATTTAGGTATAATTGTTGTTACCGCATCCAAAGAAAATTGGGTATTAATAGGTGTCTGTCCGAAAGCGGGGATACTCTCTTCAACTTTTAGGCCACTTTTTGAAAAGGGCTTAAACTTGACGTCGCATCCCAAATCATTTACCATCAGACCCTATCTGAGCCGCGTCATGAGAAAACGAATGAGCCGGGACACAGCATTTCCCACAAGACTGCATGTTTACTCTCAGCGAAGACTCAGATCATCCGCACAGTCTGATCAGAGTCTCCGCAGGGTACTCCGTGAGCAGCCAAGGATCCAAAAATTCTTCAGGCGCACAGCGAAGACTCAGATCAGCCTGTGTAGATGCACAGACTGATCTGGGTCTTCGCTGGGCGCACATGAAATCTTGTACGAAATACTGTGCCACTGCTTAATATGTGTTCGGGGCAAATGCGAAAAGAAAAGGTCGATTAAAATGTACGTGTGTCTAATCAGGGACTTATTTGTACGTCAACATATTCTGAACTACGTCAACGTATGCTGATAATGATTAAGTAAGCGGAAAATAATGTACCTGATCAGCTCAGCACATACTGATAAGGACCTTCGCTAATCGCATATTCTCCGAAAGCACCGTTTACAAAGGTGCTGCCTATTTTCTCTTTCCTTTGTATACCCCGCCACAAGATAGTGGCGGGGTATTATGGTATCACGTTGGTGTGAGAAAATTTCAATGGGTTTTTACAAAACTCGGTGTGTGCATTGATATTGTGGAGATCTGGTTTGGGATTGTTAATGGGCAAATTTCGTCAATTTTTGACAGAATTATCTGCCCGCGATACGTCTGTATTTTCATTTCCGAATGATAACTTTGATAAATATCAAGCCGGGATTTCCACCAAACTTGGTGTGTGCATTGATATTGTGGAGATCTTGTTTGGGATTGCTGATGGGCAAATTTCGTAAATTTTTGACAGAGTTATCTCCCCGGGACATGTCCATATTTTCAGTTCTGGAAGATAACTTTAGTAAATATTAACTGATTTTCACCAATCTTGGTATGTGCATTGATATTGTGGAGATCTGCTTTGGGATTGCTAATGGCCGAATTTCGTCCATTTTTCACAGTTATCTGCCCACAATACATCCATATTTTACTTTGAGGAAAATAACTTGAGTAAATCTCAATGGATTTTCGGTAAATTTTATATGTGCATTGATATTTTGGAGATCTGTTTTGGGATTGCTCATTGGCTAATTTCGTCAATTTTATCTGCCCGCGACATGATAATGGTTGGGTATTATCGTTTTACGTTTTATTATTTGTTTCTGAAACTACCTGTGAAGTTAGTTCCTTGTTCCTTGTTACTTAATTCCTTGTTCCTTGTTTCTTATTCCTTATGCCTTGTTCCTTGTTACTTATTCCTTGTTACTTGTTCCTCGTTTCTTGTCACTGATTCCTTGTTCCTTGTTACTTATTTCCTGTTCCTTGTTATCTATTCCTTGCTCATTGTTACTTATTCCTTGTTCATTGTTACTTATTCCTTGTTACTTATTCCCTGTTCATTGTTATGTATTCCTTGCTCATTGTTACTTATTCCTTGTTCATTGTTACTTATTCCTTGTTCCTTGTTACTCTTTCCTTGTTCCCTATTCCTTGATCTTATGTGGCTATTTTCTAACCACATATGTATATGTATACTAAAATACTGATGGTAGTTACATAACTGTCCATTCGTTTGAACATCGATTCGTTCGTCCGTCCGTCACGCTATCTCCTCCTAAACCACTAGGCAGAATTCAAACAGACTGGCTACATTACTTTCCCTCATGGTAAGGGTGTGCGAGAGCAACGTTATTTTTCCGTGCGTCCATCCGTGCGTACACACAAATGAGTACTTAGGTGGCTATATTTGACGGACAGTTTCAATGTATTTAAATGGTATTTATTCCGTAGACACATAAAAATCCTGAATTGTGTGGCTAAGAATCGACTTGTGGGGGATAAAATAGTCACATAAGTATCAAAACTACTCTGGATAACCACATACGTACCCATACGTTAGAATCTCCGTCCGTCGTCCGTCCGTCTGTCCGCCACGTATCTCCTCCTAAACTACTTGGCGAAATTCAACCAACCTTGCTACATCACTTCCCCTGGTGGTAAGGGTGTGCGAGAGCTAGATTGTTCTGTCCGTGCACCCGTCCATGCGTCCGTCGTTCCGTTACATCTTTCAGTCACGCTATCTCTTCCTAAACCACTTGGGGAGGGGTGGGGGAAGGGATTCAAATTCAACCAAACTTGCTACTTCACTTCCCCTCATGGTAAGGGTGTGCGAGAGCAACATTATTTTTCCGTGCGTCAGTCCGTCTGTGCGTCCGGCGTCCGTCCATCTGTCCGTCACGCTAGCTCCTCATAAACCACTGGGCAGAATTTAACCAAACTTTCTACATGATCTACCCTTATGGTTAGGGTGTGCGAGAGCAACATTATTACGGTTTGGGAGATGTCGTTTGAAGAATTTCAGAATGGCGGCCATAACAAGGAACAAGAATTAAGTTACAAAGAACAAGGAATAAGTAACAAGGAATAAGGAACAAGTAACAAGGAATAAGTAACAAGAAACAATGAATAAAGAACAAGGAATAAGTAACAATTAGGAATAAAGAACAAGAAAGAAATAAGTGGCAAAGAACAAGTTGCAAGGAATAAGTAACAAGGAAAAAGGAATACGTAACTAGGAATAAGTAACAAGGAACAAGAAATTAGTAACAAAGAACAAGGAATAAGGAACAAGGAACTAACTGAAGCTGGAGCTCGACTTCCTTTTCAAACAACCTCTATTAACGATTTGAACAAACATAAGCCGCGCCATGCAACATGTGTCTTCGGGCATATGCGGACAGCGAAGACCCAGATCAGCCTGCGCATCCGCGTAGTCTGATCAGGGCCTTTACTGTCCGCGAACAGAATCATTATATACTGCAGAATGTATGAATGGAGATCAAAGACCCGGATGGTACTTTACATATGCGCAGGATGATCTGAGTCGGTACATTTTGCTCATGTTCGAAGGCACTTTTTCGCTTGACGTGCCGACGTTTCAAATATTTCAGTCTCGCCGCGGGAAAATGCGTCTCTGGGGCCTGTGCAAACATAAATGATCCAGGTCACCTGGGGAAACTCCAAGTTACAATTTAATAAGTGCCGTTGGTATACATCCTCATATTCTCTCGTATCCAGCGAAGGCAGTGATCAGACTGCACGGATTCGCAGGCTTATCCAGATATTCGCTGTCCGAACAAACCCCCAAGACACCTTTCCTCGCGACGATGCTTATTTCTTTTTTACGCATAGGGGATTGGAGACACATTGGGACAATAAAAGAATCGCATGTATGTCATCGACTTCAATTTTGGTATTTTGAATTTGCCAATTCAGGGAATTTTGAAAATTTATATAAGAGTCACTTATGAGGCTCACTTAGGCCAAAACGAGCTAGTCGGGTAATTCAGCAGCTTTTAGTTTTGAATGTTCATTGCACTCAAGAATCATTCCTTTTAGAATCTATTTTTTTCCATTCATTACGAAAACACGTCCGTTTAAAAATATTGAAAATTTCACCACCAAAAACTGAAAGTTTTCAGATAAAAATTCTGATATTTTTCATATTTCTGCTCAAAACATAGATTGTGGGTACTCGTTAGAACCGCCTCGCCGAGGCGGTTCTAACGAGTACCCGCAATCTATGTTTTTGAGCAGAAATAAGAAAAATAATGTATACCCCTGTAAACCCCAGTTTTACTATATAAAAGTGGGGTTTAAGGGGGTCAAAATTATACAGGTGTGCTTTCGTGATGACATCTGGTGTAAGTACTGCGTAGCGACCACAAAACGTCTCCCTGTACTTCAGTAATGTTTTTATATTTTCTGCTAGGCAGGAGATTCACATAAAATATCATCCTTTATATTCTCTAAAAAATAATTTCAAAGTGTCGTTTGCTGTAGTTATAAGTAGCGTTCTAAGGATTACTAGTTCTGCATATTACAACTGAAATAGAAGAACAAGGGTGCTGTGTACAACAGCTTTCGATGTCTCCTGACAAAGTCAACATGAGCTATTGTGATAATCTTAACCCATTTATATGCCGAGTGGACTCCTCTACCTTAACTCTTTGACGCGTGCAGTTCAAAATAGAGAGTGCCTGGTGAGTTTTTATTGTCACCATATTTTACAGAAATTCTTGTATTTGTTGCAAACAGTGTAGACTCTGATCAGACGCCGCGTTCTGCGGCGTCTAATCTGGGTCTACACTGTTTGACAATGTCCCTTTTATGGAACGCTAGGCATAATGGGTTAAATTTATCGATATAGAATGACATAACCTTTACTAAAATTCATGACAAACGGAACGACTTTGATTTTGATATTGTAAATTCCGTTTTTTGGAAGGCCATGTTCCCCTTCGTGTAGACTGGCTCCAGTCTCCAGTGACAAAATATTTTTTTTCTTACAATCTGTTTTCTTATAATTCACTAAAATAAAACCAAAGTAATGTCAAGACTATAAAGGCTACCCTTCGTGCTACATCTTATGGTGAATATATTTCTCAGTTAATTCGTTTTTCTCAGTTAATTCGTTTTGTTAGAGAATCTAGTGAAGTTAGCGACTTTAATCATCGAAATAAAAGGACCTCTAGGCGAACCGAATATATAATACCTGTATTAAGCAAGCACCTATGGTATATCAAAATGTGCTTGCTTCAGCCAGGTGCTTGCTTAATACAGGTGAGTTTTAATGCAATTACCTTTATCAAGTACAGAATGCAGGCTTGCTTAAAACAGGTTGCTTGTTTAATAGAGGTGGCCACTATGACAGGTTTTACTGTATTCGTAATTTGGAGCTGCATCAGGATTAAGTGCGAGATTTGGCGCGAGTAAAACTGGTATAAGTCCCGCCCTCCCCCCCCCCCCGCCCCCCCCCCCCCCCCCCCGCACCCACTCCAACCTGTAGTTTTCCTACTGACCATTCCAAGGCGGTATCTCTGCTGCAAGTCTTCTTTTAGACTGGCTCCAGTCTCCAGTCTCCAGTGAGTAAATATTTTTTCTAATTTTCTTGTTTGATAATCCATTAAAATAAAAACAAAAACCCTCTTCTTCTGGCGCGTCGGGGGGTGGGGGGTAGGGGCTGTGCTTCGTGATTGTGACATTTCCTGGATATCTTCACATATTTTTTCCATCTGTCTGTCCGTTCACCTTGTCCGCTCCATAGCGCTTATGTCCCTTGATATACGAGCCTTGATGATACTGGGGAACAAGTAGACTAGGTCAGGGAAGTGTGTATCATGGAGGAATGTTAACTTTCACATCCATTTTGGATACAGTTTTTGCTAGGCAGACAATTCACATGAACAGTCAAATCTTATTTTCTCTGAAAAAGAAATATTTCAAAGTGTCGTCTGCTGTTGTTGTGATAAACGCTATATTGGCTAAACCTTTTCGCTCTATAACGCCTATGTTGATACTCGATACAGAATTTAGACTGGGCCAAGTGAGGGCGGCACGTGAAGGACTGACAAGTCCCGATTCCTCCTTTTTTTTTCAACAGCTCCTCTCCTATTATTTGTTTATTAAACCTACTGCGTTCTGTAAATCTTATGTCCCTGGCTAAATCTGATTATGCTTGGTAGATAAACAAACTGAGTCAAAGAGGTGTTTTGAGTAAAGGAATGCAACTCTAATTGCCTATCTCCTTTTATATTATATTTAATCGTTAAATGCATTTGCTCCATAACTTCTACACCCCTAGGTATATTATAATGACAATTTTTGCTTTTAAAGTCGATTGTTTACAACTAAGCCATATACGAAAATTTCTTTACGGTTGCTGTCCACGTGATTAGCATTGACCAATGAAATCAAATCGCCCGTTTATACGAAATTCAGGTAACGGTTTATCGCTGTGACACCAGAGTGCCGTGCAAAGATGGTTACCTGTAAAACTTGGAATGGGGCATTGGTAAACAGTGCAGATCCAGATCAGACGAAGCGGTCTGCACTGTTTGCTTAAATTACAGGAAGTTAAGGGTTAAATGAAATGGTCTTATGTCCCCGTTCAGAACCATTTCCCTAGCCTACAAAGACAATCGACTCACCAGTGCTGTCAGTGCTTTGATTGTTCTATCTCCATTTTAGTTATTAACCCACTTCTTCCTATTCCCTATTCTCTTTATTATAGTTTGACAATGTTTTTAAAAAAATTCAAAATCGGGCCAAAGGGATATTATGCGTAAAGGAATGACAACTCTCTCTTTATTAATGTTTGGCTTATCTTTCTTTCTCACATTTGGACATTTAATCTTGTACGCTACACAACTCCTATGTTCTTAGCTGTATTTAATGGAGATTCGCTTTTTTTTTTAATTTTTTCTTCTTCATTATCTCCCTTTTAACATTTGGTTATTCAAACCCTTCAAATATTTGGTCATCAAACCTTGTGCATTCCGTAACCCCGCGCTCTTGATAAATGCGGGTGATGCTTGGCGGACATGGAGATTGTGCCAATGTCTTTTGCGTAAATGAATGGCTACTTTCGTTGTTTTATCTATTTTGTTTTGATAATCTCCCCTTCATTTAAATTCATAATTCCTACGCCCCCAGATATATTTTAATGGCAACTCTTCCTTTATGGTTTATTTCCTTTTTAATATTTTGCTATTAACCCTTGTCATGCTGAATGAATTAAGTTGCCGCGCCCAATTCTAATTTTCAGCCAATCGGATTACTTGATCCACACTGTAATACAAATTCCCATTCTAAATGACAAACAGTGCAGATCCAGATCAGTTGGTTTCTTCAGAAGCCAACTGATCTGGGTCTACACCGTTTGCAAAGGCAGGGCATAACCGGGATCAATAGGACCAGGGTTAAGTTCTATAACTCGTATGTACCTGGATATAACTTGCCGATACTTGGTAGAAGTGTAGATTGTGTTGAGGTTTTACGGCCAAGTCAACCCAATGGGGTCATGTCGAGCGCGGTCAGTTTACCTAACCACACGTTTACTGGACAGGCTTAGTCCTTTAAGCGGTTAACCAGTATTGTGCACATTCTTTCGCCAGAAACTGACAACTGCCCTTCTTGAATCAGCGGAAGGGAGAGAATGACCGTAGAAAATATTTCATGATCAATCTCCACGAAAGAATGTTGCCGACCTCGGCGGGGGTTGAACCCGCGACCTCCTGGTCTCCAGTCGGACGGCGCATCCAACCGAGCCACCGAGGCCGGCAGAAGTGTAGATTGAATCAAACTATTGTGCGTTGCGTAAAGGAATGACAACTCTTGCTACTTACTTTTTTGGATTATCTCCACTGCTAATATTTGGTCATTAAACTCTCACTTCCTCATCTACTTTTTATATTTGGTCATTAAGCATTTTCTGACTGCTTTGCACCAAGGTATATTTTCATGATGCTTGATAAGAAACTTAGATTGAGTCAAATAGGTGTATCGCGTAAAAATATGACAACTCTCGTTTCCTTATATTTGTCCGACCATCTCCACTTCAAAATATTTGGCCATAAAAGCTCGTGTGCTCCGAAGCTTTTGTGCCACTGAACATGCTTTACTGATGTTTGGTAGAAACGTGAGCTGGATTGTAGGTGTGTTGCGTAATTTTCAAGAATGGCAACTTTAGTTTCTTTATGATTGTGATTATCTTCCCTTCTAGTATTTGGTCATTTACGGGAGGCAACTCTGTCGTTTGCTTTCATTTCCTTCTAAAAAGAGGACCACTATAAAAAAAAAGAATTTACTCCAAATTCTTTTCTTTTAGAGAAGACCCCTTTTCAGAAGGGGGTAGATGCGCAGGAAAGCAAAGAGGAAATTACAAAAGGTGTCTCCCTTGTCAAAATGGCGGCTACATTTTGTAATGTATTAAGTATATCCAGTCTTCTTAATCCTGTGCTTTCCATGACGCCGACGTCCCTAAAATTATTTTTATGACACTTTGCAGAAATGTTGTCTACAGTCCTTTCAACATCTCTTGGGAAGACGTTTTTTGCCTGGCGTTTTATTTTAAATGAAAATATTTTGTTCTTACTCACCGTATCTTATCAGAAACCATTTGTCTTTTATGTTTCTGTGATTTATTCTCAAATATTTACACAAAAATTAAAGTTACGGCCAAAAGTTGGTCTGACCTATGCGGTTTCTGTAGTAAAGTGATTTTTTTTAATTTTTGTCTAAGAAAATATTTTTCACTGTTCTTTGCTGAATTTGAATTATTGATGTTTTACAACAATATTGTGAAAATTTCAGAAAAATTGAACAAGTGGAACTTGTTGAAAATTTCGCTCCAAGTTACCCACCCTATAGATTTCTGCATGATTTGGCTTCATTTTTACTATGGGAAAAAGTGAAAATATTTGATTTTTTAAAAATCAATGACTAGAATAAAAAAATTTATACATAGGTAGTTACGACAAATGGTTTTGCATTTAATCATGACAAAAACTTGCAAATCTACTTCTTCTGTGCAAAGCGTCAAGCAAAAAACGACTTTCTGAAAGATGTCGAAAGCATAGTAGGTCAGGTTGGTGTGTCTCGTACAGGAATGGCAACTACCTACTTTCTTCTTCTTCTTCTTCTCTTTCTTTCTTTATTTTTTAGCTGAGTTTAGCCGCCAGTCCATGTCAACAATATTTCAGTCATGTCGAGAGAAAAGGGGATGGGGACGCGGGGGGGGGGGGGGGTGAAGAAGATTGAGACAGATGTGACAAAGGTCCAACACTTGATCTTGCTTCAAGTGAGACAAGACCATTGCTATCAAAAGGCAGACATGACAGCACCAACCCTCTGAAAGTTTCAGCAAGAGGGTGCACTATCCTACCACCCATTTTTCTATAATTACTTCTCCTTCTAGTATTGCGCTCCACGCTCCATACTCCTGGATATATCTTGATGATACTTGGCAGGAGTGTTAACTGGGTCAAGAAAGTGTGTCGTGTAAAGAAGACAACTCTTGCGCCCTTTTTCTTGTGGCTTATATCCATTTCAATATGCGTGGGCACAGCATTTCCTACAATACTACATGTGAGCCCAGCGAATATTCTGATCAGCCTGTGCATCCGCCCGCACAGGCTGATCTGAGTCTTCGCTGTCCGCTTAAAGATCCTTTGGCTACCCACAGAGTGCCCTGTGATGACCCTGATCAGACTGCGTATATAAGCTGACTGATCTGAGTCTTTGCTAGGCACACTTGCAATCTTGTAGGAAATTCTGTGTTCTGTCTCAGATGGTAACTTTATAAAACACCAAAAAATAACACCAAATTAACCCTTAAACTGCCGATCACAACAATTGTCGTCTGCTTTGTCATCTGCTTGTGATTTTAAAAGTCATTTCTGCAAACAGTGTGGATCCAGATCAGACTGATCTGGGTCCACACTGTTTGCCTGTATGCAAAAATAGGTTTGAAAGGTTTGCAAGAATATTCAGCAGACGACACAAACAGACGACATTTTCAGATGCAGGTTTTCTTGGCGTTTTAAGAGTTAAACCCGAATACAATAAAAGCACCGCTAGGGATTGCATGATATCCCGCCGCTGCACTTAAAAAGTGATGCGCAGACTTAAGCATCCTAAGATATTCACTCAGTGGAAACAAACTGTAGGTATGAGTCAAGGGCGATAATTCTGTAGAAAATTAAATAAATATAATAGCTTTAAGATGATATTACCATTTCCAACCAAATCAAGTTTGAAATATTGCTATCACAATTAAATAGACCTGTTCCAAATCAACCTTCAGTACAAGCTCACGACCCATTATATTTTCAACATTTGTGGTCTCGGCTTTTCCTCGAGCAATGAGAAATGGCCCTGACAAGCCAGCTGACTAGAGCTTGTCGGTTTCAATCTCTGTGCGAAACATAATCAAAATATTCATAACGGTTGAAGAGTTGTGGCAATTTTTACTAACTGACAAAGAGTTTTACCAGGCATTTTGGTAATTCCTTAGGCTTATCTTGTCAGTATTATGTATACAAAATTTTATCAATTTCGTTAACAGAGTTATGACCAACTCTATTGTAGTTAACGAAATTCTCTGTTTACAATCGCAAACCATTCTTCCACAAGATCAATGCTGATGCAAAGAGTCAAGAAAAACCATTTAAAAGAAACTACTCAAGGTAGACAGCGGAAATGAAGCGCTGACGGAAGAACACTCGAACGGTATAACATAATAACACGCCACTGTGGTACAGCGTCGTACAAAAGTCAAAATATAAAATAAATGCGCACTCTTTTGCTTTATCAAATTTGTACTTTCATTTAAAAAAATAGACAGAAGAAACAAATTATTTTCAATCACAAAGTCCCCACAAGGTACAGTTTTTGTTTTGACTCCTGTCCAGGTGCAAACGTGGCAAGCAATGCAAGTATTTTATAGATCCACCGAACTGACGGATCCCTTTGACCTTTACATTCAATATTTATAAGGATACACCCAATGTACAATTTAGGTATGGCAGTCAGAAAATCCTGATTTTTCACGTGAAACAGGTATTCATTCACCTGCACAGACAATACCTGTTTACGTAGTAAACGAAACGTAATCTTATAAATATTATAATGAAAATTTCAAAGCAACAGGTAAATTAGGTGAGCCGGTATATATGAGTTGAAACGCGAAAAATGCTCTGATCATGTATGCGGAAAACTAAGGCCCAGATCAGACTGCACAAATGCGCAGTCTGATCTGGGCCTTCGTTGTCCGGTTTTTGAGTCATAGGCCGTTGAACAGAGAAGATACACATCAGACACATCAGACGGCATCAACTGCATAAGCTGAACCAATTGATTTAGTTGCGGTTTCACGGCCCAGTCAACCCATTTGGGTCATGTCGAGCGGGTCGGTTTACCTAACCACGCTTTTCATGGGCAGGTTTAGTCCTCTAAGCAGTTAACCTGAATTTTTGTCCACAGTCTTTCGATCTGAATCCTTGTTGGGTAATGTTCCATTTTAACAGATCATAACTTGTGTTACTCTCTACCAAATTCAGCAGACAACAAATTGAAGAGATTTTTTTTCTCTATTTTTTTTTTTCTCTATTTTCTTCCCTACAGAAAATAGGATTCGACATGTCATGCAATTTGCATTATTTGTCAAAGCTTTTTTTCCTTAGAAAAGAAAGAAAGAAAGCAAGAAAATCGAAATGTAGTCTGCTGAATTTGT
Organism: Anodontia alba; assembly: GCA_964016985.1. Classification (NCBI taxonomy): domain Eukaryota; kingdom Metazoa; phylum Mollusca; class Bivalvia; order Lucinida; family Lucinidae; genus Anodontia; species Anodontia alba. Next base: position 62,978,726 of record OZ024828.1, read on the forward strand.
TAACCGACATGCTAAGCGTTAAGGATGTCTTTAAAGAAACACATAACACATATCGTATACTATAATTATGTCCATTTGATTATGTCCAAATGTTATTTTTTGATCATAGTTATTCTACTAAAGAACAGTCCACAAGTTTCACAGAGTGGCCCAAGACAACAGTTGATGATGCTTCCATGTATCTTCTGGCAGAAACCAATACAAATGGTGAAGTCGCGCATACATGGAGTGTAACACCAGACGTGTTGAAAAGCTGTTACGGCGAAGTCGCAGCCCCAGGAAAGAGCGATACAGATTCCACAGAAGAAGGTCATGAGTTTGTAGCAACATCCTTTGCCGCACTCGAAACAGAGATAACTGTTTCTCCAGACACAGTCCATGGACCGAACTCCTTCGGGCTCCCCGAGTACATCCTCGAAGGTTACCTAAAATAAACAAGTGTATTTGATACCATAAATTGTGTTTGGCCGGTTTTATAGTGATACATTTTGTACGGTGTGTTTATAATACGTTACAGAATACATTGAGGCATGAGAAGTGTTGCAAAAAACATTTCGTGTTTTCACACGATATACTGTTCATGGAGAGATATAAAACCGAAACACTTGTAGTTCCTTCTTTATGTATATTATATCATCAAAGGCAAACGGCCGGCCTCGGTGGCTCAGTTGGATGCGCCGTCCGACGGGAGACCAGAAGGTCGCGGGTTCAACCCCCGCCGAGGTCGGCAACATTCTTTCGTGGAGATTGATCAGGAAATATTTTCTACGGCCATTCTCTCCCTTCCGCTGATTCAAGAAGGGCAGTTGTCAGTTTCTGGCGAAAGAATGTGCACAATACTGGTTAACCGCTTAGAGGACTAAGCCTGCCCAGTAAACGTGTGGTTAGGTAAACTGACCGCGCTCGACATGACCCCATTGGGTTGACTTGGCCGTAAAACCTCAACACAAACAAAAAAACAAAGGCAAAACTGCACCTGCAAAATAAGCGTATTTGAGCTTATTTTGGAGGTGTTAGAGGTGTTGCAAATCGCATTTGATGTTATTTTTCTTTATTTTATTTTATTTTATGTTTTGTAATCCACTGATCATGGAAATTCAATAAAACCGAGAGAGTTATTGCTGGTTTCTTTGTTTTACAGCACCAAAGGCAAAGCTGCACCTGTATCAAACAGTTATCAAATTCAAAATTTCTGGAAATGAAATTTTGAGTCAAGATGGGGTTCGACTGATCCTCCCGAATTCTCTCTGGATCCGCCCGAGGGAAACATCCCCCAGTTGGATAAGAAAATTCTTTATACCTTACAGCTGACAATTCCGATTTTCATGTCATAAAGTGCGCGTGCATAAAAGTAATTTCAGTTATAGACCACACACACACGCACGCACAGACACGTTTTGGCAGTTTGCTTAATTTCTTTAATTTATTACATATACAATATACAATTGCAATTATTCTGCGGTTCGTGCACTTCACATTATTAAAAGCAGCCTAATTAAAATTAAAAATATAGGTAATTTGTGTTGTCCGCCCTGTAAATTAACTTTGGTATCAATCTAAACTGAGCCGGGCTACAACATTTGCTACTCGTAAAAGAGTGCATGCGCACCCAGCGAAGACTCGGATCCGTCTTCGCATTAGCGCAGGTAGATCAGATTCTTCGCTATCGCTGAATACGCAATCCTTTACTTCCAACATGCCCTGTAAATACTCTGATCGGACTGTGTGTGCGCAGGATGATCTGAGTCTTCGGTGGGTGCACATGCAATTTTGTAGGAAATGCTGTGCCCCGGCTTAATTTGTTGTGACCAAGTTTGAGTATATGCTTACAAAATTATATATTCCATATTAATGCGAAGCACTCTGGGTAAAAGTTTCAGCAGACGACATATTGAAATATTTTTTCTTATTTTTCGCAGAGAACTGTGTTGACATTTGAAACAAATTGTCAGTTTGCATGAAATGTCAAAAGCCATTTTCTGAAAAAACACACACACACACACACACATGCGCGCGCGCACACACACAAAAAACAATAACAACAAAAACGTATCACCAGTTGGTCTGCTAAATTAGCCCAGGGAGTTGTAATGGCTAGCTATTAAAGTTTTGTATCATTTTTTATTCTGAGTATTTGGACAGACATGCCTGAGCATACAGTGAAGATCCAGATCAGATGTCATAGAACGTTGCGTCTGATTAGGGGTCTACACTGTTTGCCACTCCTCCAAGCAGACCTTAGACACAAAACATATACTAAAATGAATCTGATCAAAGTTAAGGACAAGCATCCGAGCTAGCATTCTACTCAAATCGCTATCGGACCGTTATCAAGCCCGACAGAATTCCTGTCGGGCCAGAATCCTGTCGGGCCGATAATGGTCCAAAATAAAAGTTAGCAGAATGCTAGCTGGATGGTAAATGGTTAAGGTGGGTGAATACTTAGGATAAATAGAGCAGTATAAGACAGTTTATGTCAGAAACCTACCTTAATATGGGAATTAAGGCCATTCACGTCCCTGTTCACTAGATCAACTTCAGCCATGGTTTTAATCACTTAACCACCGTCTTTCTATCGTTACGTTGTGGACTGATATGGGCACTAAGACTGAACAACTTTATATGGATATATACCAATAACTATGGGATACTAAACAAAAGATTTTTGGAGTAAAGAACAATGAACATTGTTCTAGATTGAAATGTTTTACATCTTTATTAGCGCTTAGCGCGATGGATAAAAAAATCAGCAGACGACATTTTGAAATACATTTCTTATTTTTTTCCCAGAAAACAGACTTTAACATTTCATGCAAATTGTCTAGGAGACAATTTGCATGAAATGTCAAGGTCTGTTTTCTAGAGAAAATAAAAAGAATAATTTGTCGTCTGTTGAATCTGCCTAGAGTGGTAAGGGTTAACAGAGTGGTAGATAAGGTGACCATTTTGGTGATTATTACTGTATTAAACTAGGATAAAAACATTATTACTACAATAATGTGATCTGACACTGTTTCCAAATCGAGCAGATGTTCCAAGATCACAAGATCACACAAGCTACTTTCATCGAGTGTGATCCTGAGATCTGCTATCATCCACAAGACACAGAGCATCAGATCACGCCATACTGTAGTAATAATGTATTTATTATCTGATGCGCAACACGGGAAAACGCCCTTATGTCATATGCGAACAGTGAAGGTTCAGATGAGCATGAGCATCCGTGCAGTCTGATCTGGACTGTGTCAGTTGACATATACTGCAGTATCCATTCAGGTTTGTAAGCAGACAACGAACGCCTAGATCAGCCTGCGCGAATACGCAGGCTGATCAGGGCGTGCGTTATTCGCAAATTGCATAAGAGTTCTTTTTGTGCGTTGCGTATCAAATATCTTGAAAATTAACCCTAAAGTTCACAACAGTAGCAGACGATATACGCCTATATAATTTTGACCCCCTTAAATACATCTATATCGAATCGTCTGCGTAACAGAAGATACTAATAAAAATGTTTGTCGCTTCCTACAATTTTTAATGGCTCTTTAACTCTTTCACTGGCACAGGTGATAACAATAGGCATTTGCAAATAGCGTAGATTCAGATGAGACGACTCATAATGAGCCGTGGGGTGGTCGGGTGTGGCGAAGGTGTCTAGTATCTTACGTCACCCGGGTGTCCAACTGAGATTGGCTTACAGTTGGGCAAGGCCAGCTATCCTTGTAGCAGGTGAGGGTAGAGGGGGAATGTTTTTATTTCTTCTGTTTCTTCACTTTCATTCCTGTTCTTCTTTCTTCCATGTCTCTCTCTTTCATCTCCTCTACTATCTCTTCTCTTTTCTCCCTTTCTCTGGGAGACGACACAAAATGACCTTCAAAGGTTGACGTGCCGTTAAACCCCAACTCAATAAAAAAAAAAATCATAATGAGCCGTCTCATCTGGATCTACGTTGTTTGACATTCAGTCTTTCAGCTTTACGTATAAACTTCTTTCCAATCGATAGTTTGTTAAAAAATAAGACAGCAGACGACAAATGTTGTCTGAAATTTGGCGCCGAAAGAGTTAAGGGTTAAGTAATTTGATTTTGTCAAAAAATGATGACCGTTTGGTGCGTTTAAATCGTTGGAAAATTACACGCGTGTCGTCTTGAAGTTATGACGTCAACGTAAACAGTCCTCGAAAATGATCTGGAAAAAATAATAATAATAAAAAAATAATAAATAAATAAATAAAAATAAATCAAGACTCATAACTGATCTGGCTTTTCGTATCAAAGTGTGCATGTCGGTCAGAAATCAAAATGTCTCCTAAAATAAAGAATTTGAAATGTCAAACATAAGAAAAATGTTAGTAAATCGTTAGCTAATTACGGCTACAGAGTGAAAATGGTAAATGCCTTTTGTTTCAGTTTACATTGTTCTCATATCATATAATTCGTTAACGTTTGCACGCTGGGAAAAAAATCAACAGACGAAATTTTTAAATAGTTTTCTTAATCCTCCCAGAAAATATATTTTGATATTTAATGCAAATTAATTTTCTCCTTATAAACCCATTTTCTGAAAAAAAAAAAAAAAAAAATACAAAAAAATCAAAATGCCGGAAGTTGAAAATTTTACCCAGCATGTCAAACGTTAACATCACAAAAACACGCTTATATTATTTTGACCCCCTTAAACCCCACTTTTATATTGTAAAACTGGGGTTTACATGGGTATACATTATTTTTCTTATTTTTGCTCAAAAACATAGACTGTGGGTACTCGTTAGAACCGCCTCGCTGAGGCGGTTCTAACGAGAACCCACAATCTATGTTTCGAGCAGAAATATGAAAAATATCAGAATTTTTTATCTGAAAATTTTCCTTCTTTAGTTGTAAAATTTTCAATATATTTGAATAGGCGTGTTTTCGTAATGATGAGATGTTAGTTATTCTCTATGGTATGCCAAACGTTGCATTATTTTGTATTTTTATATTGTTATTCCATATTATTTCATTGCTATTGAACATTCAATCTTCGTTCATTTCTATTGCTTGTTCTTCGCTTGTATTTCTGTTTAAGGGTAATGGATACTTTCAAGGGAGGTAACGCGGTCAAATTTGTTTTGTCTCCCTTATGAAAAAGGGGCTACTCTATCTCATATAGTCAAAGGTGGAAGAATATGTCCTCTTTTTAGACGTGGGTTGGTGTGCAGAAAAGTAAACAGCAAAGCACAAAGTTGTCTCTTTTGCAATAGAAAATGGCAGAAAATCTACCCAGTGCATTACGAAAACACGCTATTCAAATACATGTATATAGAAAATTTCACTCCAAAAAAACTGAAAATTTTCAGATAAAAAACTCTGATATTTTTCATATTTCTGCTCAAAACATAGATTGTTGGTACTCGTTAGAACCGCCTCGGCGAGGCGGTTCTTACGAGTACCCACAATCTATGTTTTGTGCAGAAATAAGAAAAATATTGTATACCCCTGGAAACCCCAGTTTTACTGTATAAAAGTGGGGCTTAAGGGTGTCAAAATTATATAGGCGTGTTTTCGTGATGGTATCCAGTATCTGCAGGCTGGGTAAAAAATTCGGCAGATGGTATTTTGAAATGTTTGTCATTTTCCTAGAAAATAGGCTTTGACATTTCATGCAAATTGTCTCCTCGGGATACAATTTACATGAAATGTCAAAACCTATTTTCTGGGAGATATAAGAAAAAATATCGGCAATTTCTCGTCTGATGACTTATCCTAGAGAGTAATGAGTTGTAAAGTCCTGAACAACTCCGTTATCTGAGTCTTGGCAAGCGAAAAGATCTAAATGCGCATATTCGGGCCACTCAGTCTTATCAAGACCTTCCTGTTCGTTGCATAACTCTACTGTATCCAATGATGATGTAAGCAGATAGCGAAGGCCCTGAGCAGACTGCGCGGATATGCAGGCTGATCTGGGCCTTCGCTATCCGAATATATCCGACATTACGAAAACACGCCTATTTTAATATATAGAAAATTTCACCTCCAAAAACTGAAAAAAATCAGATAAAAAAAAAACTGATATTTTTCATGTCTGCTCAAAACACAGAAAAAAAACTGATATTTATCACATTCCTGCTAAAAACATAGATTGTGGGTACTCGTTAGAACCGCCTCGGCGAGGCGGTTCTAACGAGTACCCACAATCTATGTTTTCGAGCAAAAATAACAAAAAATAATGTATACCCATGTAAACCCCAGTTTTACTATATAATAGAGGGGTTTAAGGGGTCAAAATTATACAGGCATGTGTTCATGATGAGATCTTTTCGCATGGCTCAGTATGCTGGGAGGTTAGATGCGCACGAAGGAAAACAGGAATTGTAAAGCGTCATGCAAAATTGTTGCGGACGACATTTTCAAATATATGTGGGTTGCAACGTGAGAAAGCGTACCTTCTGACATGTGCGCTCAACGAAGATTCAAATAAGCTTGCGCGTCCTCGCATTCTGATCTGTCTTCGATGTCTACATGAAGAAAGTTTGCATCCTTTGCACAGACTGCGCTAATGCGCAGGCTGATCTGAATCTACGCTCGGTGCACATGTCCGAAGGTACGTTTTCTGACATTGTGACTGTCTCTCTCTCTCTCTCTCTCCCTCTTTTAATAGTGTGACTCGTCTTGACTTCTGAGTCATTTTTTTCCATAGTTCAGTCAACTACATGGAAAAAAAATCAGAATGTCGTCTGCTGCTGTTGTGAGTGACGCATTAAGGTAATGAACAACAAATATGATTTGAAGACCCGTAGAAAACATTACCAGCTAATTTATTTATAACATAAATTTGTCTGTTAAAATATAAAAATTATTAACACAATAATAGATTTACATGTAATTTTACAAACAGTCGTGCATAATTAAATTATCATAATAGCCCTAGGTATTGGGACAGAAAAGCCAACGCAAACAGTGTAGACCCAGATCAGACGCCGCACAATGCGATGTCTGATCAGGGTCTATACTGTTTGCCATTCAGTCCAGCAGTTGTTTAGACAAATCAACATGTAGTAAAATGATTTATTCCAATTTTTGTGCAAGTAATCTTAGAAATAAACAGTTTGGTTTAAACAATATTTATTTTAAAGCTCGAAATAAACAGTTTGATCAAGACTATGCGCATGCGCAAGCGACTTGGGGCCTTCAGCGCCTACATATGACGTAAGAGTTATTTTCTTGCGTTTCGCATAAAATATGTTCCCCCTTCTTTGTCGTTCAGATAACATGCCTTTATGCGAATGTGCTATCGTGAAATCCATAGCTGTAGGTTTTCAACCACAAATATTGATTTTTCCCATTTTCTCTACAAAACATATGTTGTGGGTACTAATTAAGAGCGCCTCACCAAGGCGCTTCTAATGAGTACCCACAATATGTTTTTGTGGCGATATAAGATTATTAATCCGGATGCTTCTCATATCAAAAGGTATGTGTGTCATGGCAGTTTCACCGTACACACGGTTTAGAGGAGTAACAAATATAACATATTTTCATGTAGAAATCGGAAAAAATCAATATTTTGAATAAAGATGACATATCTAGAGTTATGGCTAAGAATTAACAGTTTTTCGCGAAAACACGCCTATATAATTCTGACCCCCTTAAACCCCACTTTTATATAGTAAAACTGGGGTGTACAGGGGTATACATTATTTTTCTTATTTTGCTAAAAACATAGATTGTGGGTACTCGTTAGAACCGCCTCGCCGTGGCGGTTCTAACGAGTACCCACAATCTATGTTTAGAAGGAATGTGATAAATATCAGAATTTTTATATCTGAAAATTTTCCTTTTTTTGTTGTAAAAATTTCAATATATTTGAATAGGCGTGTTTTCGTAATGTTACATCAAATGCGTATATGACATAAAAGACATTCTTTCTTTGCACATTATTTGAGGTAAGAAACATGCATTTTTTCAAAATTTGTTTTCATAGATTATGTTTATACTCTTTTGCAAGATACTGTTTATAGTTCTAGTGTCCAGTTTTGTTTTTAAGGTTTTATAATATATTCCAAGGATCCCGACAGATATCTCACACTGTATGTTTAACGAATGTTCTGATCGCTATAAGCCTAATTATCCCTTTGTAATTCTGATTTGGCTCAAAATGCCGCCACATGCCTGACAGATTGGCGTACAGCAACAGTCCAAGATGACCTTCAAGAACTTAGTAAAGCAGCCAACGGTGATGGAGAAATCTCGCATACATGGGGTCCAGCACCACACGTGATTGAAGGTCAACACAGCGAATTCGCAGCCCCATTCCAGAGCGATGCAGATTCCGCAGAACAGTGTCAAAATCTTGTAGCAGAGGTTCTTGCCGCACTCGAAGCACTTGTAGCTGTTGGACCAAACGCAGTCCATGGACCGTACTCCGTCTGGTTCCCCGAAAACATCTTCAAAATTAACCTGAAAATAGATAACACAAGCTATATGAAGCAGGATACCAATTAGAATGAGGAGGATAGAAACCAGCAAAAAGCATACAATAGCCAAGGGTCAGTTTTCATAAAAAAATAACTTTGATTGGGTAATAAAAGATTAGACTGTTTGAAATTATGTCAGTTTTACACAAAATGTATTTCATTTAATTGCAGACCAAATTTAAATCTATCACGGATGTTTTTAGTGAGCTATGGTTGAAAAATCATGCCTGGTAAATCTCCTTTGTTTTTTTCTATTAAAATGAGGGCGCATGTGTTCAAGGGCAGAAAAAAGTGCCAAAACATGCTGATATATTCCTCCTTTCAGTCTAAGGCTAACCCATCACAAACACACCTATATAATTTTGAACCCATTTAAACCCCACTTTTATATAGTAAAACTGGGGTTTACAGGGGTATACATTATTTTTCTTATTTCTGTTCAAAAGCATAGATTTGTGGGTACTCGTTAGAACCGCCTCGTCGAGGCGGTTCTAACGTGTATCCACAATCTATGTTTTGAGCAAAAATATGAAGAATATCAGAAACTTTTATCTGAAAAATTTCATTTTTTGGTGGTAAAATTTTCAGTATATTTGAATAGGCATGTTTTCGTAATGCTTATTTGAGATCAAATTTGGAAGTCAAGGCACATTGTGAGGGTCAGTATTTAGCAAAATACTATAAATAAAGCGTATGGAAAAGTAATTAAGACCCCTAAAAGACGTGTATTTTAGAATGACGCCAAATAAACAGTCCGGGGAATTTACCGGAAAGTTACGGTTTTCATCGAATTTAAAATACTTCACAGTCGACGGTGGATTTCATTTTGCATTTTTCATTTTGCAAAGAGTGAAGACAATCACCGAAAAACCTTTATAAATGCGTTCTCCGCGTGTCAAATTGTTACCATGGTTACCGTTACCGTTTATACTAGCATACCGAATTTAACCTACCTTCTGACATGTGCTCAAATCAGTCTGCGCATGGGCACAGTCTGATCAGAATCTTCGTTGACCGCATGAAGAAACTATTTTTCGTCTAATGATTTAGCCCACATGGTGCTAAGGCATATAGCACACATAATGTGGATCAGTCTGCACTTCCAGGCAGTCTGATCAGGACATTCTGTTTATTTTTCAATATATTCATTATTATCAAATAACTGTAGGCGGGCAACCAAGACCTTGGTCAGACTACGTGATGCCCGCGACAGGGGCATTTTCTCATGGTTTGGCTATTATTCCATTCCTTATTTTGTTATTGTCACATTTTTTTACACATAAATATAAAGGTCTTGAACATGCGCATACAAACGTATTCACATACAGTATTTATTGAACCCCAACGTGAGAAAATGTACTTTTGACTTGTGCGTCTAACAAAGACTCAAATCAGTCTGCGCATCCGCGCAGTCTGATTAGAATCCTCAGTGTCCGCATGAAGAAACTTTGCGTCCTTCGCTATCCAAAATGTGCCCAGTGAAGATACTGATCAACGCGCGAATTCGCAGGCTGGTCTGAATCATCGCTGGGCGCACCTGTCCAACGGTACGTTTTCTGATGCTGTGACTCAGTGGATGTTTACCCGAATATGTTGGTTAAGCTCATTTGGATCACGGCGTTCCAAGTCTGGTTCTTGTCCCAAAGCCATAGTTATGGTTTAACCGAAAGTTTTACTCTTTCTTGGTGAAAAATAAAGGACTTGATGGTCCGAGCGAAAATCTAAGACTGAACGATCGGCAATATCGCTAAACACTTATATCTCTACCCTAATAATTCTGTGTTGCTAGATAATTTTCGAACAAAGAAGAAAAATATAGTTCTTATGATTTGTTTGTCGTTTTCAATGTTAAATATTTTGTTGATAAGTCGATAATAATATCTTCTCGTGACAGCAATGGAAATCAGTGTAACCTTTAATTGCTGCAATTATTTTACAGATTTCAGCCAAAACTTATGTGCTATAGGTAGTTTATAAGTTTGTTAGTCTCATCTTGGTGAGCACGCACGCACGCACACACACTTCCGCTGGTTCAAGAAGGGCAGTTGTCAGTTTCTGGCCAAAGAATGTGCACAATACTGGTTAACCGCTTAGAGGACTAAACCTGCCCAGTAGTGGTGTGGTTAAGTAAAGTGACCGCACTCGACATGACCCCACTAGGTTGACTGGGCCGTAAAACCGCAACACAAACCAATACAAATTTAAATACATTACATACAATACATACATACATGCATAGATACATACATACATACAAAAACCCACAATATACACAAACGTACGCACATACACGCACGCACATACACGAACACAACGAACACACACACATGTGCGTGTTTGTGCATGCGTTTGTATATATATATATATATATGAAATACCACTGGGCTGAATAAGGTTCGAACCCACGCCGGCTACGACGGCAGCGCCTAGCCCTTTCGAGTCAGGAGACATAACCACTGCACCAAAACAAGTTTCATGGAACAGTATTATGCTTGATTTCTCTGAATGACCCGTCGGATAGGGTATATTTTTGTTGCGCTAGCGCACTCATTATATACAAGGAACTCTCTGGATCCATAGGATACTGCATAAAGCTTGGAAATATTATAATTAAAGATTTAAACAAACTTCAACAATGAATTCCGGCCCAGGAATATATATACAAACGCACTCGCATACATAAACACACACACACACACACACACACACACACACACACACACACACACACACACACACAACCATTTCTTGTAGAATTACAAGAGACTACCCAGCGGGCACATGATGTTTATACAACATCTTGTCGTTTTTAAACGCCTGTGCCATGACGTTGCATCGACGCTAAGGCGACGTTGTATAAACACTGGTTATCATGTAAGTATGTACGATATCGTCCTGGGCTAGTATTTTGATTCGTCAAGGAAACGCTTTGATTTTAATGTCAGTAAAGATACTCTTTGAACAGATTTATTTCAGATCTAAATGGTGTCTGAATTGTTTCTGTACCTAATACAGTGTAGACTTAGTTCAAGCTCCGCGTTTTGCAGCGTCTGATCTAGGTCTATACTGTTTGCCACTGTCCCTTTTATGGGCGTTAGGCATAAATGCGTCATTAGTATACTCAAAAGAGGCCATGTGGTGTTACGGCCTATCACTCCTACCTTCGATTATCTGCCGGCAGATTACACATAGCATTGATACAACGCAAAATGAAATAATGAAATAGTTTTCGTTTTGAACTTTTTATTCCATTTTGCGTTGGCTTAGTCAATGCGAAATGAAATAAAATGTAGTTTTTATTTCATTTTGTGTCGATACTATGCGGTTTTATCAAAATGAAAAAAAAAAAAAAAATCATTTTGCGATGATAGGTGGCATACTCAATTTTATTTCATTTTGTGGCGGTTACAATTGTGGTGCAATTATTATGATAAATAATTGTTTAAAGCCCTATTCGCCTCTGACGTTCCAAGTTGAAAACACATCAATTATTATGTAAACATCTACGTACTCACTAAGCTTTTACAGTAGAGATAAAAATCTCAAAAAAACTACATTTAAGGTTGATTTCCTTTTAAAAGGCATCATAAGGTCTGTATAGCAAATATCCTTAACATATACGTATCTGCTTCCTTATAAGACGCATAGATGAACAGACAGATTGACCCACGGACAGGCCCAAACCAATATGCCCCCTCAACTTCTGTCTGCACTTCACGGTCAAGTAATGAGCCTTAATGCTCAGATGAGGGAAAAACATCAGGTATGACACCAAAATACCTTGAAGAAGTTCAGTTTTAATCCTACTGACATTATCCAATATTGCTTCCTAAGCCTTTGGGTTTCTTTCGAAGACAGCTATGTTCTTGTAACATTATTTCATTTAGCGTCGATAAGAAGCATATTAACGCAAAATGAAATATTTTTTTTTTATTCCATTTTTATTTCATTTCGCATCGACTATGCCAACGCATATTGAAATAAAAAAATCAAAATGAAAAAAATATTTCATTATTTCGCTTGTAGGTATATATTCAATCTCTAACATATGGCTAAGTGGTTAGAGCACTAGATTTTTATTCGGGTGGATCGGGTTCGAATCCGACGATAGGCGAGAACTTTTTCAGCTATGCTTCATTCCTTTGTTACGACTTTCATGTCGAAAGATTGGGGCTCGCCAGGGAGTTAACTTTGCCGAAAATGGCTTCGCGTCATCATGAATGAAGACTTCCTTGAGGAGGGGAGTGTTACGGCCTATCACTCCTACCTTCAATTATCTGCCTTGGCAGATTAATTACGCATCATTTGTAGGCATATATCCAATCTCTGAAAACTGCGTCAGGGAGTCGACTCTTTGGCTCAGTGATTAGAGCATTGGATTTTTATCCGTGCAGACCAGGTTTGAACCACACGATAGGCGGGATTTTTTTCAGCTATGCTTCATTCCTTTGTTAAAAGAGTGGATAATAAATCCTTATATTCTATTCTATTCGTTTATCAGAAGCACGAATACTATGAGCGAGTTCGACCTTAAATTGCGGTAACTGGGATTCGACTAAAATTTTACCGAACTCACTTCAGATCGACTAAAGTGACGTCATCTCAGACTGCTGTTCAACCATGCTTTGTGCGTTGGTTTCTCTAGATCCAATATGGCCGCCCTTGGGAAACAAAATAAGTTGCAATTTTTAAAATTCTTAATTTTGAAAGTTTCGGGCACGAAAAAGCAGTATTTTTGTTTTCTTTTCGTTGGTAGAAAAGATCTAAACAATTTTGATCGGTAGGTTCGACATGTCTAACATGAGGGAATAGAAAAACTTCCTCAAAAACAACACATGGGCGCCGCCATATTGCAACCAAACGTCTAGAACCAAACAGAGTTCGATCTGTCCCTTTCAAGAGCATGCGCAATCGTCCTTCCGGAACTAAACTACCATCGCTGATGGTTACACACCCCTATTAATTTCTCCATAGGCTACAATGCTTAGAAATCAAAAGTATCTCGCCTGCTACAGGTCCATCGGCCTAATCAGATCCAGGTTTTGGTGGGATGTGACAGCCACTTACTCAGCAACAGATCCTGGGATTTTCATGTCCCCTTCACCACTTCGAAAACACATGACATTGCCCGCCATATGACATCCCAAAAAATCCTCCTGTTCAGGGTCACAAACTGGAATGACCAACCAACTCGTTGTAGCATTCCACCCAGCCAAATAGTTCCCTACAGAATCTTTTACTATCTGGAATTTGTCTCCTCCAGGAACCTCCTGTGGCCTGAAATAAATAGAACAGTGCAGTCTTTTTTACCTTGCACTATATAAAACATCTACTCTATACACTCTGTTTTCAGATAGGACTATTTTTCAGGGTACCAAAACAGTGTGACGTCAATAGTAGTCTGGTTCCTGATCGAACTCGCTCTATGCCAACAGTCTTGATAGTTAATTCCGCTTCCGGATTGGTTTAATCCCCGTAATCATGTATAATTAGCTTAACTCCAAGATATGCGGATCGCCAGGGCCAGCCACATTGATACAATTTCAGCGGGGAGGCAACATCTATCGTGTATTCGACTCAACAATTTCTGTGACTACAACTTTCATATTTGGCTATTACATTAGAGATGTGATCAAATGACTGCCTAAAAACAACTGTTCGATAAATATCATTCAAATGTCATTTTTTTTCTAGGAAAATTGACATATTACTTTAGGAAGTGTTTTTGCGTTACATGTACAGAGGTCATCACTTAGGTTTCTTTGTTGAAAAAAAAGCATGTGCGCTTCATGATGCTGTTCTCCTTCCTCTTCTTTGTCTTTTTTACTATGTCGTTTCCTGATTTTTTATCTTTTTCTCCGTTCGTTATGATCTTCTGATTTCGCTAGCATTCTCGCGGGCTGTTCAGGGATTTCGCTGCCCGCTACGAGAATCAATGAGTACTGTTTTATATATCGAAGAACAGAGAATGTCCAGTCAACACTGCACGGATGCGCACACTGATCTGGACCTTTACTGTTCGCAAATGGCATAAGGGCATTTTTCCCACGTTGAGCATCATGTGATAACGTACCTTTTCTCTTATTGCGGTTCATTTAACGGGCACTGATATGCTTTCATGGGAGACAACTGTCATAATTGATGCGCAACGCACGAAAAGGACCCTTATGCATTTTGCGGACGATGTAGGTCAAGATCAGCGTGCGCATCTGTGCAGTATAATCTGGGCATGTTCTGTTCGTTGACATATACTACAGTATCCCCTGATTCTGTAAGAGGACAACGAAGGCGCGGATCAGCCTGCGCTTATGTGCAGGCTGATCAGGGCCTGCGTTGTCCGCAAATTACATATGGGCCCTTTTCATGCTTTGTGCATCAATTATTATTTTTGCTCCCTTCTTTGCATTTCTTTTAGAGATGATCCTATTTCAGAAGGAGATTTGTGTTCAGGAAAGCAAACACGAAGCCACACAAGTTGGTTTAAACATATTTTATTACATAATACAAGTACAAGAAAGTAACAAATTTGACATACAAACGATATAGGATTAGAACGAAAGCATATAAATACTTATAGAGTTCTTCTCCTCTACGGTGTATATTTCGTTGTTGACTTGAAGGCAGATTGTTTCACAGATCAAGGCAAAATGTTGTGGTTTATTTCATGTGAGAAGGTAAAATAAATTAGTTGACAAAACACACACAAAAATATAGAATAAAAAAGAAATAAGAATAAAGAAAAAGTAAAAAAAAAAAAGAAAATAAATAGATAAATAATAAATAAATAATTCAATAAGTGTTTGTATTAAGAAAACAGTAATAAGAATCAAACAGTGTATAACAAGGTATATGAAAATGGCATTCTTGGAGAGGAACAACTGAGCTTGCATCCACAGGCAGACAATGCAGATATTGTTCAGGACAAGTTGTACCTGCAACATGCATTTACCACAGATTTAAAACCGTTTAGTGTCCAAAATAAATTTATGAACTTTCTCAAAAATGGCTTTGTTTCTGTCAACAGAGAGGTTTGAGCTGCCGTATAGCAGCAGATTTAAAGTAGGTGTCTGAACTGTAGAAATAGCATTCATTAAAGCTGTGCGTTGAGTTTGGTAATGTGAGCAATGGAAAAAATAATGCTGCGAATCCTCGATACTGCCACAACTACACAGTGGAGTTTCAGAGACATTTTTCAGGAACAGATCCAGATTCAAAGCACTGCAGTGAGTGCGCAAACGAGTGTGTAGGATCTGGAGACGGCGACTGCCAGTATAATAGTATTTCGGTGTTTGTTCCTTGTCTTTAGTTAAGTTATATTTAAAAGAGTTAACAGAATTACTTTGCTGGAGTTCTAATGGCAGATTATTCCATTCTTTGATGGCCATTGGCAGAAATGATTGTTGATACTGAGTGGTTCTAGCATTGATTCCTCGTAGATTATTTGAATGCCTTAAATTATAATTAGAAACATTACTAATAGATTCAGGTACCAAAGAGGATAGATACTGTGGAGTTAAACTGTACCTCATTTTATAGAAAAGAGTTAACCTGTGATTTTTGCGTCTCTGTTCGAGAGTTTCCCATCGAATTTCAGAATAGAGTGTGTTTAACGAAACTAACTTTGTTGCTCCCGTAACTATTCTGGCAGCTTCATTTTGTATTTTGTCCAGTTCTCGTTTTTCGTACTGGGTACAGTTATCCCATATGACATCGCCATACTCAAGCAACGGTCTTATAAATACAATATAAATGGTTTCAAGAGATTTTCGATCGAGTTGAAATTTAAGTTTTCTCATGATATTTATTCTTGTCCACGCTTTTTCAGATATGTAGTTTATATGTTTGTGCCATGAGCAGTCTTGTGAGAATACTATTCCTAAGTGTTTATGAGAGTCCACTTCAGTTATTTGTACATTTTGCATAAATATTGGAGGGTGAAGGTTTCTATTTAATTTACGCGAAATTAACATAGATTCAGTTTTTGGAGGGTTAAAAGTGACTAGCCACATAGCAGCCCATTGTGTTATTCTTCCTAAGTCAGCGTTAATACAAGCAGCTGCAGTGACGGGGTCATCGACGACAATATAAACACTTGTATCATCTGCAAAAAGTCGAATATTGGAACCTATATCAAGAACAATATCATTGATATACACAAGAAATAACAGGGGACCTAAGATCGAACCTTGAGGGACTCCAGCATGTATAAAAATCCAATCTGAGACAGCACCAGGCAGAACAACTCTTTGCTTTCGATTAGTTAAATAACTCTTAAACCATTCTAGGACTTGTCCTGTGACACCAGCTGCTTCAAGTTTCAAAAGTAGTCCTGCATGCCAAACCCTGTCAAAAGCTTTGCTGATGTCACAGAAGACAACCCGCACTTCTTTGCCAGAATCTAAGGCCTGACAAAAAGTATTATATAAATATGTAAGTTGGTTGACAGTTGAATCGCCAGGTATAAAACCGGACTGGAGAGAAGAAAGCAAGTTATAAGTTTGTAAATGATTATACAGATGTTTGAAGACAAGACGTTCAAAAAGCTTGTCTTCAGAGTTTAGAAGAGATATTGGTCGATAATTATTTACAGCAGACAAATCACCTTTCTTCGGAACAGGGCAAACATGAGCCTCTTTATAGGAAACTGGCACAACACCTTTGTGCAATGAATCATTGAAGAGTGAACAAAAAGGAGAAGCTAGTTGATGCGAAAGTTCCTTTAGAATACGATTACTCAGCCCATTTGGTCCAGAAGCTTTACCTACAGGCAATACCTCGAGTACTAATTCAACCTCATGAGGAGTCAAAATGATACGATCCAATAAAGAATCAACAGTAGCTGGAGTTAAATCAGGAAGAACAGCATTTTGTTCATCCAGGAGTGTTTGACTTTGGAAGAAATTGTTTAAAACATTTGCTTTGTCATGCTCGTCTGTGATTATGTTATTATTAACCTCAAGTGGCGGAACAGATGTTTTTGAGTTTGGAGCGATTATTTGTTTTAATGTAGACCACCAGTCTTTTGAAGAAAGGGATTCAGACCGCAATTTGTCTGCTATTTTGTCATTGTAAAACTGTTTACATTTGCGTGTCATTTTAACTGTTTGATTTCGTAATTTCTTAAACTTACTCCAGCCTGTTTCATTTCCTGTTCGTTTTGCTCTTTGTATGACCGTTTGCGTTTGCGAATATATCTTTTTAATTCTGACGTTATCCATGGAGGATCTGAAGGACGGATTGTAATATTTCTGTTTGGAATGTTATCTTTGGCTAGGTCGATTATTTTTGAAGTTATATTTACAGAGTATGTGTCAATGTTATCGTCGTAAAGAGCAGGCCAGTCTACTAAGGATGCTTGCTCACGTAATGATTGATAATTTCCTTTTTCATAGTCCCAAATATGACGTTTAAATGTTTTACGTTTTAGTTTAGCAAACTTGAGAATTCCGTATACTGGGCAATGGTAACGTATATCCTGGTTCAGAAATGGGTCACCTATACCATTTAACAGCAAACTATTTTTGTTACTGACTATTAATAAATCAATTAAAGACGAAGAATTCTCAGTATAATGGGTGGCTTCTTCGATGGTTTGAAACAAAGAGAACTGGGTGCACAGAGCATTAATCTTTCTAGATGATTGCAAATTCAACAAATTGTAGTTAAAATCTCCCATGACGACTATTTCACGAATATTGGTATCTACTGCGAGGGCAATAGAGTCTTCAATATTAGAAAAGTAATTGTTATTCGAATTAGGCGGTCGATAAAACAGGCCAAATAGTATGCTTTTATGGTTATTGGCTATCTCAATCCACAACTTTGACCCATTTAAACCCCACTTTTATATAGTAAAACTGGGGTTTACAGGGGTATACATTATTTTTCTTATTTCTGCTCAAAAACATAGATTGTGGGTACTCGTTAGAACCGCCTCGCCGAGGCGGTTCTAACGAGTACCCACAATCTATGTTTCGAGCAGAAATTTGAAAAGTATTAGAGTTTTTTTTATCTGAAAATTTTCAGTTTTTGGAGGTGAAATTTTCTATATATTTGAATAGGCGTGTTTTCGTAATGTCTGCCTGCCTTCTGAGCAAGTTCTTTCTTTTTAGAGTAGATCGATTTTCAGAGGTCGCATAGTGCGCGAGGGAGCAAACCGGAAGTCATAGAAGTTGTCTCTTGTAAAAAATGGCGGGTAATCTACAAAGTATATCCAGATCCGTTCCTTCAATGTGAAGACAGAAAACACATCTTTCAGAATATATTTAATACTTTAATCTACTTTTTTCTCTTTTGCATTCTTTTATGAACATCTTTATTTTTGCATTGTATCACAATAAAAAATCTCAAGTAATCTCAAGTTAATTGCATTGTATAATAAAAGTTTTGGTAATCGATTGAAAAGTTACATAAATATAGGCAATTCCAAAAGTGTCCTTATTTAAATGTTTTGTTTTAATGCACTGCATACTGGGTAAAACTTTCAGCAGACAACATTTTGTAATATATTTTCTTACTTTATCAAGAAAAATAAAGGCTTTGACATTTCATGCAATGTGTCTCCTGGAGACACATTGCATGAAATGTCAAAGCCTTTATTTGGAGGGGAAATTAAGAAAAATATGATCAATTTATCGTCTGCTGAATTAACCCTGAGAGTTGTAGAGGTTAATTAAATTTCAATAAATAAGGTCAATTTATGATTTTGCTATTTTGATCCTGCTGAGACAATCTCCCCATGATTCGCAGGTAGGCGCGCAGCAGCAATCCAAAAGGACCCGCATGAACTTTGCATAGCAACCAGTCGTAATAGCGAAAACTCGCACGAATGGGGTGTAGCACCACACATGATTGAAGGTCGTCATAGCGAACTCGCAGCCCCACCCTAGAGCAATACAGATGCTACAAAACAGTGTCATGATCTTGTAGCAGAGGTTCTTTCCCATCTCGAAGCATTTGTAGCTGTTTGACCAAACGCAGTCCATGGACCGTACTCCTTCTGGTTCTCCAATAACATCTTCAAAATTGACCTGAAGACAGAAAATAATGTTTAGACTCTTTATGCTTAGAAATTCATCCATCTTAGAAATTGGATTGCTCCATTTAGAATTTATAGGGGTGCATGGGTTTCCGTATAAGTTAATGGGAAACAGTGCAGACCCAGATCAGACACCGCGTTTCGCGGTGTCTGATCTGGGTCTACTGTTTTTGTCAACAGAAGGGAGCAAATATCCTTCATTTTCTTTACTATCAAGTTACATTTTCAAGAATAACGCTTTTTTCCCAGATAAAATTTTTTATTTACATTTATGCAGTTTCCTGCTCTCTGATTGGTTGAAAAAATCACTTATTTCACGACTCCATGTTCTCATGGAGAAATGAGAAAAAAAAATCCATACTTTTTATTAAAAAAAAAAAATGAAAATTATCCAGCTGATAATAACTAACTGAAAAGATTTGAATAAACGCTTATGAAAACCTGTTGACAATAGAACACTATTCTGATGCCCAGGCCTCCAGCTTTGATTTATATTGGGGCAAATATCCAGTAACAGTAAAACAAATGAGCCACAACGTCAGTAAAAAATACCTTCGGACCCCGCCCCCCCCCCACCCCCCCCCCCCCCCTCCACACACACACACACACACACCAGAGAAAATTTAGATTACATCATGAAAACATGCCTATGTAATGTTGACCCCTTAAACCCCTTTTTTTATATAGTAAAACTGGAGTTTACAGGGGTATACATTATTGTTCTTATTTCTGCTCAAAAACATAGATTGTGGGTACTCGTTAGAACCGCCTCACAGAGGCGGTTCTAACAAATACCCACAATCTATGTTTTGAGCAGAAATATGAAAAATATCCGATTTTTTTTTTATCCGAAAATTTTCATTTTTTTTTTTTTGGTGGTAACATTTTCAGTATACATTTGTATTTGAATAGGTAAGTTTTCGTAATGATTCGCGCAGTCTCGGACAGCCAAGTGCACAAAGTTTCATCACGCGGACAACGAATATTGATCAGAGTATGTGGAAGCAGAGGCTGATTTGAGTCTTCAAGTAAGTGGCCCACATGCCAGAAGATACGATTTGGGTTAAACAATAATTTATTGAATATAATATATAAAACATAAACATACACAAATGACATAAAGGATCAGACAACAAGGTACACTTTATCACGCTGCAGCCCACATAACCCAGCAGATACATGACGTCTGTACAACGTCGTCTCAACATCGATGCAACGTCATGGCATTGCATCGACGTTGAGACGACGTTGTATAAACGTCATGTGCCCGCTGAGAATGGTGTCTAATAAGATCCGCTCGGTCAGAACAAACTGTGTTTTTATTTCGAATAAAACGCTTTGCAGACGATTCACATGAAATGCCAAGCATTTATATTGTCTAACAATAATAATAAAATAGAATGTTGCCTGCTACAATGTTGCTTAGCTCTTCATAACGGTTACATTTTAGGATGGCTGTGGTTCTGATTGTTTACCTTTAGCACTCTCTGGACAAATTCAGCAGACGACAAATCAATGATGAGTTTCTGACCCACTCCCCACTCCACCCCACCCCACAATAGAGTGTGTCTCTAAATAAACAATTTACATTACATGTCAAACCCGATTTCCTTTAAAAATATTAACCCATATATGTCGAAAGGACTCTTCTATCACAACTCCTTGAACTGGTCCATTTCCAATAAAAGGGATGTCTGGTTAGCCTTCATCATTACCGTGTTTTATAAAAAATTCTGTGTTTAATGTAAACAGTGTAGACCCTAATCAGACACAGCGTTCTGTGGAGTCTGGTCTGGGTCTACACTGTTCGCTAATTTCCTTTTATAGGACGCTATATGTTAAGGGTTAAGGATAATACCAGTAATTTATGAGAGAGAGAGAGAGAGAGAGAGAGAAAGCAATACCTGAAGATGGGCGTTTAGATTGTTCGGATCTCTGTTAAACATATCCGGTCCTGCCATTTTGGTCAATATAAGTGGTTATGTTCACTCTTTCCGATGATAGTTAGAAAAAGAGTGAAATGGCGCGGGCATGTTTTGTGATTAAGACAATGACAACAACCAGCAATGTCAAATAAAATGGGACCTTAAAGCATAATGTGAACACAAGAAGATCATATCAGCGTTCGTGTCTACGCCAATCAATCAGAGATACCACCTTTCTTTGATACAATGATACCATAAACGAACAACGATGACGCTGATCAGACTGTGCGCATGTGCAGGCTTGTCGATATCTTCTCTATTCACACATGGGCTAAGTCAGTTTTTTTAGATAAAGAGGAGTACATGTAGATTCACTTCAGGGGAGGCAATTCTATCAAAATTAGTTTTGCTTCCTTCTGAAAATGGGTCAACTCTACAAGGAAAGAATTTGCTCCCGTTGGGAGCAAATTCTTTCCTTTTAGAGCAGACCCGTTTTCAGAAGGGTTTTGATGCGCAGGAGAGCAAACAAGAAGTCAACTAGTCTCCCTTTCTAAAATGACGGACAATCTGCTGCCCTTAAAACAAAGTTTTAATATATTGTAACACCTTAACGACAAACAAAATACAGGGGTCCGCTTTCTTTTCGAGTGACGTATATAATGAACGCATCTGTGCGCACCATTACCTTCGTTTCATATTGTTTTTCTTTCACACAAACAGCAAAACTGATATCTCCCTTCGTTTATAATTGAGTCGGTGCACAGCATTTCATACAAGCTTGCATGCGCGCCCAGCGAAAGCGCAGATCAGCCTGCACATTCATGCAGGCTGAGCGGAGTCTTCGCTGTCTGCCCAAAGACGCTTTGGATGCCTGGCTACCCACCATTACCAGAACACGCCTGTTCTAATATGTTGAAAATTTTACAACCAAAAAAAGAAAATTTTCAGATAAAAAATTCTGATATTTTTCATATTTCTGCTCAAAACATAGATTGTGGGTACTCATTAGAACCGCTTTGGCAAAATAAGAAAAATAATATATACCTCTGTAAACCCCAGTTTTACTATATAGAAGTGGGGTTTAAGGGGGTCAAAATTATATAGGCGTGTTTTCGTGATGCAGAGTGCCCTGCAAAGGCTGATCAGGCGGTGTGAAGGCTGATCTGAGTCTTCCATGAATGTACATGCAGTCTTGTAGGAAATGCTGTGCACCGGTTCAAGTTCGTTTGAAACTGAACGGCCCGTCGAAAAAAGTCAACCGACAGAAGGTAGGCAACTCGACGGCGAGTGCCGGTAATACCCCTATTTGTCCGTCCGTAAGCAGTTTGTGACTCATGGGCTATAAGTCTTGCACCACATGGAATGGATTCATGGGTTCATTTTATCGAGACGTTGTGTCGCGAGCAAGAATTGCAACTCTAGCGCTCTTGATTTATGACTTGCGCCGTGCCCGTCCGTGGCCAGTTTGCCAAATTCCGCGGTCGGTTTGTGAAAATCCGTAGTCAGTTTGTGAATTTAAATGCTAGTTTCTCACTGGGCTGGAAAGCTCACGACTAGTTAAGCCCCTTTCTCACTGAGCTGCGACTGTTGGCGACAAATTGCGAACGGCATTCGCAATATATATATATATACAAAAAGTATCGAATCGTTCGTGAAGGTTCTTATATTTCCTCTCATGAATCACAAGGCCTCGCTGTCCTGTCGTTTCACAACGTCATCCTGCTGTCTCGAACTCTTTCGGAATCTTTCTCAGTTTAGTTCCCGTGAGTCAGAATGTACGAGAAATGTGAGACAACCTTGTGACGGGTGGCGACCCTTCGTGCGCCAGTCGTAAGTGCCAGAAAGAGGCATTCGCGAATAGCGCTAAACATTCGCGTGACATGTATAAGAACTCTAGGCAAAGTTTGGTCAGAATTTCGCCGGGAGTTCATGAGACATTCGTACAATATTCGTTCAACATACGCAAGAGGAGAGTCCGTGTGATTCCAAGTGCAAATTGTCGCTATTTTCTCGCTGTATGCACCATACAGCGAGAAAATAGCGACAATTTGCAACCAGTCGTGGGCTGTCGCAGCCCAGTGATATACTAGCTTATATCAGAAATACAACGTTGCGAGAAAATAGCAACAACAGTACACAGTATTGTTAGTTCAACAGGGTTAAAAAGTTTATCCGTTGATTGCACCCTTAGGTAAATCTTGGCATCAAGGTACCACGCGAGCTAGCGAAACTTGAGGAGAACCCCGCATTAAACCATTAAACGTGTTAAACTTTTGGTTACGAAGATATACAATCCAGGACACAATTAGGGGATAACTGCATTCAAATTTGTCATTTGGGGAGGTAAATCGGCGGTTTTACGGTCGGAAATTTCGTTTTACGGCGACGCGTCAGCGGAGCCGTAAAACGTAATTTGCGACCGTAAAACCGCCGATTTACCTCCCCAAATGACAAATTTGATGTAGTTATCCCCATTCTAATGCATTTATTCATTTTTTTTCTATTGAAAAAATGTACTATTTGCACAAAGCGACATGTGCTGTGAGCTGCATAAAACCAAATGTCAGCCAATGAAAAGCGACGTTACGTGATGACGTCGGATTTCCGACAGTATATCGCAGAATATACCGTCGCAAATTTTTGACGTTATCCAATCAGACGTCGCGTTACATGCGCAAGTGCATTAGAATATCGCACAATATCGTACACAAACACTGAATGCCCACGGCCATGCCTAGGCAAAGAAGTTTAATAACTAACAAAGAAGTCCTGCTCTGTTTGATTTTTTTTTCGCTGATAGTTCTCTTTTTCACCAACCCTCTGCCCACGTACTGAAATAGCACTATATGCCTCAGGCCACGTTTATGACAATGATTATGACAGGGACATAAAAAGAAAAGAAACTAAAACAAAAATCGAACCGAAAGGAATGAAACAGATCAAACAGTTCTTATTAAGGGGAATGAATACACCTTCAAGGGAAGCAACTCTGTCAAAATCATTTTGCTTTTCTCCTGATAAAAAAAAAGATCTACTCTAAAAGGAAAGAATTTGCTCCCTTTGGAAGAATTTTCTTTCCACATGGAATAGACTCCTTTTCAGAAGAAATTTGGAGAGTAGAAAAACAAACGGAAAGATGCAAAAGTTACCTCCCTCGTAAAATGTTGGAAAAGCTACCAAGTTTATTCATTCCCTTTAAGCCTTTTGGTATAACCTTTACCACTCTTAGGGAATATTCATCAGACGAAAAAATGATTATATTCTCATACTTTACAAGAAAATAGGCTTTGACATTACATGCAAAGTGTCTCCAAAGGAGACATGAAATGTCAATGCCTATTTTCTGAAAAAGAAAAAAAAAAAAAGAAAGAAAATTATTTCAGAGAGTCGTCTGCAGTTTTTTTCCCAAAAAGCGTAAGCGTTGAACAATCTGACATGTTCATTGAACTCAACGTACCAAACGAAAACTGATCCCCTTTATTTGTATTGTATCTAAGGAACTTTTGATTAAAGCTATTGTTTTAGAAAGGGTTTATCCAGTCGTATGAGCAGTCTTGACTTTCACTTCAACAAGTTAAGTTGAACTGACGAGATACTAATTATTTCTTTAATTTAGTATTTTAATTTGGATAGACAAGCCAAAATGGCGGGATTGGATATGAATAACAGGGATCCAAACAGTCTCAATGGCCATCTTCAGGTATTGTCGGAAAGTCATTTTTTCTACAATTTTGAATTATTTACATTTATCAATATTAATCAAAAGGAGAGAAAATAGCAACAACAGTACAACGAAAAAAATCTAGGAATGTATCCGAAGTGCAACGTCAACAGCGTTAAAAAGTTTAATATTTAAAACGTGGTTTTCGTCACGTCACCATATAAACATGCAGTTACTTCATGCGGGAGGGAGCGAAAAATTAACTTTTCAACGTATACTGGAAAGTGCATCCCAGAATTGCGTACCGTCACCCGGGGCGCATCTGAGCAGTTCTATGAGAATCTACACAATGTTTATTGGGCAGAATTTGCAGGCTTAGAAATTGCTTTTGGCCAACAGGAATGCATGTAGCTGTAAATGCAACAGTGCTCCTATTTCTTGTAAATTCCATATCTAAATGCATTTATTAAAGTTAAAAGAACGCATTCTGAACTGTTTAAGTTGCTTAATTGTTGTTTTTATAAAAACCTGTTGTTTTCTTTTTGTCCGATACCTACCGTACATGTCCGATAATTATATATACAAGTTCGTCTGTCAATACTGACAATGACCAATCCTAATCAAATGCGTGAAGTGTTATTATTTGTGTGTTCTAAGATGGCTGATGAGACCAATCTTAGCTCTATACTGCCTGTTGCAGATAGCACAAGAGAGGTCTGAGGAAGAAAGCTCTCTTGGTGATGCCTTAACTCTGTCTTTCCGCTGCACACGTTTCTGCTCAGCTTCGCTGATTCTTTTTGCTTCGTATTCGCCAGCACCCCCTTCTTATGAGGCCTCGTCACTTTGTTCGATCCTGTGCAATCTGTTCCTACGACTCTGTTGGTATGTTGAAGTCTTTAAGGGAGGCTTTGAGGGTGTCCTTTTATCGCTTCTTCTGACCACCATGGGAGCGTTTTCCTACTTGTAGTTCTCCATAGAGGATTTTCTTTGGCAAACGTTCAATGGGCATTCTGGTAACATGGCCTGTTCATCTTAACTGTGTCAATTTCAGAAGAGTATGTACACTCTGCATTCTTGCCCTTTTCAGTACTGCTGTGTCTGGAATCCTGTCCTGACACTTGATCTTTAGAAGTTTTCTAAGACAGCTTGTATGGAAGTGGTTCAGTCTTTTGGGATGCGTTGGTAAACTGTCCAAGCTCCGCATGCGTATAATAGTGTTGGCAGCACCACGGATCTGTATACTTTCAGCTTTGTGTCAAGTCTGATTCCACTTCGGTCCCAAATACTTCCAAGTAGTCGGCCAAATGCTGCATTAGCTTTGGCAATCCTGGCATTGACTTCATCATCAATGTGCACAACTCTAGACAATGTGCTTCCAAAGTAGGTGAACTTGTCTACCACTTGCAATCGTTGACCTTTCACTGTGATGGCAGGCTCCTTGTAAGGCTTTCCAGGTGCTGGCTGATATACTACCTCAGCATTTAGCTTGCAACCTTCTTAGGTTGAAAAGTTTCCCATGAAAGCGATACCTAATAGGTATACCATTGTCGCCATCCTGGAAAGCATCTGTAAGCATGGCAGAAAACATCATACTGAACAGTGTTGAAGCTAGTACACAGCCTTGCTTAACTCCATTTGTCACAGGGAATGGATCAGAAAACTCGCTGTCATTCTGGACCCTTGCAAGCATACCAGCGTGGAATTGGCGCATCATTGCTATGAATTTGGCAGGACAGCCAAACTTTGCCAAATTTCAAAGTCCCTCACGACTGACGGTGTCAAATGCTTTGGTAAGGTCGACAAATGTCATGTAGAGGTCCACATTCTGTTCCTTGCATTTCTTTTGAATCTGTCTTGCTGTGAAGATCATGTCTATTGTTCCTCTGTCTTTCCTGAATCCACACTGGCTTTCTGGTAGAAGCCCTGACTGTTCAAGTTGTTCTTTCAATCAGTAGGACTCTAGCAAGGATCTTCCCAGTAATTGACAATAAAGAGATGCCTCGATGATTGTCACAGACTTGAGGATTCCCTTTCGTTTTGAATAGGTGGATAATTGTTGCATCCTTGAATTCTTGAGGGATGGCTTCTTTTCTCCACATAATGCGAAATATCTGACAGTTTCCCTGCAACTGGAGGACCTCCTGCTTTGTAGATCTCTGCAGGTATTGCATCTGATCCTTAAGCCTTGCCAGATGACAGGAGTTTTATTGCTTTCACTGTTTCAGAGACGGTTGGGAACTCATCAAGCAGCGGATTATATTTCACCTGTGGTAGTCTGTTGATAACTTCGTCATTGATAGATGATGGCCGATTAAGGACACCATCAAAGTGTTCAGCCCATCTTTTCAAAATAGCTTTCTTGTCAGTCAGAAGACTAGTTCCATCTGCACTAAGGAGTGGGGTGGTTCCTGAGCTCTGGGGACCGTATACTGTCTTAAGTGCATCAAAGAATTTTTCATATCCTTTCTGTCTGCAAAGGACTGGATTTCATCAGCTGCTGTGACTGTGTATTGCTGATTAAGATGACATGCGCTCTGAATTGAATTATAGTGAGGGAGAGGCGCGCAGAGTCAACCTCGCTCTCTCGTCCTGAACTAGCTGGATCCGGAGCTAAGCCCGGATGCAGTGGATGACCATGACTTGTGCTGTGCCTTGTCATGCTCTCCATGCTCCACAACATGCTGCTGCAACGCTGTTTGGGTCGTTGAATCATATCAATGATTTCCTCCCGCCCCAGCTGCCAAAGCAGACTTTACATAACTGGATCAGGCATATCCAGATATGCAGGTTTTTGTGTGGAGTTTTCAACTCCTAGATGGATTGCCGACCAGGGCTTGAGAGCTCCATCTACCCAAGATATTGCTACACAGATTCAGTTAACAGCTAAACAGAAGCAGTAAATTAAGTGTCTTATG
This sequence comes from Anodontia alba, assembly GCA_964016985.1. Lineage (NCBI taxonomy): Eukaryota > Metazoa > Mollusca > Bivalvia > Lucinida > Lucinidae > Anodontia > Anodontia alba. The sequence goes on from OZ024828.1 coordinate 63,006,713, forward strand.
TAGGACGATAATCGGATAATGTGTCCGATGATTACCCGGTTTGGGGCACCTTAAAAACCATACCCCTGTCTACAGATTATCAAGAAAACACAACTCAAGTCGTATTGACAAGCTTCGGTTTGTTTCAAAGTACTGGGAGGTCTCATTTTAAAGAGTGATGCAGTTAAGGTTAACTTTGGAAAGTCGAATAACTGTTTTTTATCCGATCATACCGCGATTGACGTTAAAAGATAAAAGATCTTAACCCTTGTCCTGCTGAACCCGGATATGTCCTGCCTTTGCAAATGTAGATCCAGATCAGTTTGCTACTGAAGAAACTGACTAATCTAGATCTGCACTGTTTGCCATTACGTACGTGAACTTGTATCAACAACCTGGATCAAGTAATCTGATTGACTGAAAATTAGAAGTGGGGTGGCATCTAAATTTATTCAGCATGACAAGCAAGGTGCCTATGTCATGTTTTTTCTTTTTTTTTTTTTTTGGAAGGGTGCACACTTTTTTAATATTAAAATCGCTCGATTCAAGGTATGGAAATTGCACTTTTTCTCAGGTTATATCCAACCGATTTTCATAAAACAAAGTACATCGCATATTCGAATATGAGCACTATTCATAAATATACAGCGTATTTATATTCTGCATGCAGTATTTGCAAACATTCGAACCGAATGTAATTTTGACGACGGAAATGTTGGAAGTGTTCACACTTTCATTTGCTTCGAATGTTTGCAAATACTGCATGCAGGATTTAAATAAGCTGTGTGTTTATGAAAAGTGCTCATATTTGCATATGCGATGCACTTTGTTTTATGAAAATTGGTTGGATATAACCTGAGAAAAGTCAATCTCCTTACCTTGAATCGAGCGTTCATAAAAGTTTGCACATTTCCAAAAAAACTCCTGACATAACCACCTTGACAAGAGTTAACTTTCGGAAATAACTTGTTACCGGGTTTCTTTCGAGCTCAGCAATAGTCGAATACCGTACCGAGTACCAGTAGAAAACGGTGCTAGCGGTGCTTAGGGACATGTTTCGAACCCGATCAGCTATATAAAACCATCTTTCACGAAATATAGCAATTAAGGGGAATGAATACACCTTCAAGGGAGGCAACTCTGTCAAAAGTATTTTGCTTTTCTTCTGAAAATGAATCTACTCTTAAGGGAAAGCATCCACCCCTCCACCCCACTCCCTTCCCCACCTCTCCCCCCACCCCCCACCCCCCCCCCTCAAAAAAAAAAAAAAAAAAAAAAAAAAAAAAAAAAAAAAAATGAAATCAAAATTTCGTCTGCTGAAATTGTTGTTACGCAGAGTGCTACGCGTTAAACAATCTGACATGTTCAATGAACTGCAACGTTGCATACGAAAACTGATCCCCTCAATTTGTATTGTATCTAAGGAGATTTTGATTAAAGTTTTTGTTTTAGAAAGGGTTTCTTCAATCGTATAGACAGACTTGACTTTCACTTCAACAAGTTAAGTTGAACTGACGAGATACTAATAATTTCTTTTATCTAGTATTTTATTTTGGGTACTTCAGTCAAAATCATGCAGACGGGATTGGATATGAATAACAGGGATCCAAACAATCTCAATGGCCATCTTCAGGTAGTGTCTAAAAGTCATTTTTTCTACAATTTTTGATTAATGACATTTCAAATTTTAACCACCTATCATTCTACAGTCAATCCTCTTTATACTGACACTCGATACAACGACAAAATTAGTTTTAATGAATTTTGACCGGCTCAGGGTGTGGCAATTACATGTATCAGGAAATATGCAAGAATACTGTATTTTACACGTCAAAAACTATGTGTTTTGGATGGATATTTGGTAGAATCGTCTAAGTCAACAAATTTGATTTATCGAAATTTCACAATTTTTATCACGAGAGTCTATCATTTTACAGTTACCGTTTTTATACCGACACTTGATATAACGACAAAATTAGTTTTAATGATAATTTGACCGGCACGAAACCTTCGCTCAGGAGGTTACATTGAATTAGAAATTATGCAAGAATATTGTTTTCAGTACTAAAGAAACATAAGTAGTATAGAGCTTCGCTATGGGGAACATATGTTTTGGATATTTGTTAGATTCGTCTAAGTCTACAATTTTGATGTATTGAGAATTCAAATTTTTAATCACGAGTGCCTATCATTCTACTGTCAACCCTCTTTATACCGACACTCGATATATCGAAAAAAATCGTTATAATAATAATTTGACTGGTACGAAACCTTCACGCAAACGGTGACAATTAATCAGAAGTTATGCAAGAGTATTGTATCTAATACATCAAGAAATATATGTTTTGGATATTTATTAGAATTGTCCAAGTGAAGCGATTCTTACAAATATCCAAAGCATGTTCTGTCAGGAAAAAAGAATAAATAAATTCTTTCTGATAAATCATTTTGCTGCGGATGAGGATTCTTTACAACATTACGAAAACACTCCTCGCCGATGCGGTTCTAACGAGTATCCACAAATTATGTTTTTTGAGCAGAAATAAGAAAAATAATGAATACCCTGTAAACCCCAGTTTTACTATATAAAAGTGGGGTTTGAGCGGGGGATGTGGGGTCAGAATTATAGAGGTATGTTTTCGTGATGAGGGGAACATATTTTGGAACAAATGCTGTCTTTATAGCGCGGGTTCAGTGAATAGGTTCTAGTAGCAGTCCAGAATTCGATTCTTTTGTCTTTGGAGTTTTTGGTGTTTCATAGCCTAATGAAGAGAGCTTTGTGTAAATAGTTTTTTTTATTTCTCCATAAAACATATCGAGGGTTGAGCGCAAGACTATGGTAACTCAAACGTATTTTTGAAACCCTTGTTTAGGGGCAACTTGGACCCCTTTGTAAACAATGCAAATTTAGGTGCCATTGCTCATACGAGCAATGGCACCTAAATTTTCATTGTTTACAATAAGAAATGTTGTAATCTTCATAACGCCTTCATGGTGAGGAGATTAGGTTTGGGGAAAAACAACCATCTGACTTACGCTAGTCTTGCGCTCAACCCTCGATATGTTGTGGGTACTCATAAAAAGCCTTTGTTCTCAGGGATGCCGCATTTGCTGTTTCAATCAACTTTTAGTGCCTTATAAGTCGGACCCGGCTAGATATCAATATTAAACTTTTATGATATTTTAATATTATTATTTCTTTTCTTTATTAAGTACAAGAATGCCCTTAGATTAATCAAGGAAAGCATTCAAATAGAGAAATCTTATTTTTGTTACCGTGTTGAAATCAACAGTTCGAAACGGAAAGTTTGAAACACAACTAAAAATAATCAGAAAAAGAAAATCAAAACAAAGCTGCTCAATCTGTTAGTAACTCATATCATATATATACCGTGCTATATCCAGTTACCGCACTGCGTACTTAAGGTTTTTTTTTTTTTTTTTTTTTTTTTTTTTTTTTTCAAAATTATTTAATGATGCTAATAAATGCCTTTTTTTTCCTGATTTCCTTCATAAAAGTATATATTGTTTGCACTCCTTTATATTGCTTAGACATGTCGAAGCAATTCAAATGAGTACTAACTACATATGCTTTTATAAAGAAGTACAAGAGATAAAAGAACACGGACTCTAATCTGAAGACTTCGCTTATAGGGGTATCATATGACTTATGTAGAAGAACGTATTTAACGATGCTGAAGGGATTTCTTTTTAATTTTCTTTTACATGAAATCATATCTTGTTGCCACTCATTTGAATTGCCTTGACATGACAAGGCAATTCAATTAAGTAACAACAACATATGTCTTCATAAAAAGGTAGATTAAAAAAAACTACACGGGTTGTGATCTGTACGCTTATAGGCGTATGTGAGCTAATTATGCTGAATACGGGATGTTCATTTCATGTCAGGTAAATGCATGTACTAGTACCTAGCCGCACTAATCCATTACATTTTTCTGTCTTCAGGTAAATTTTGAAGATGTTATTGGGGAACCAGAAGGAGTACGGTCCATGGACTGTGTTTGGTCAAACAGCTACAAATGCTTCGAGTGTAGCAAGAACCTCTGCTACAAGATCATGACTCTATTCTGCGGCATCTGCATCGCTCTAGAATGGGGCTGCCAGTTCGCTGCGATAAGCTTCCAGCAGATTTGGTGTTTCACCCCTTGTATGCGAGTGTTTGGCATCTCGGTCGGCTGTGCCACGAAGTTCGTCAGGATCATCTTGGACTGCTGTTGCGCACCGATTTGTGAGTCATGTGGCTCTTTCTTAAGCAGAATTAAAATAACGAGAGGATAATGGATACCATCTAGATAATTTCTGAAAACGAAGATAACTATAGTGAACTCCTGAAAACAAGAAGAAAAAAATAATTTAAAAAATGCTATTATCTTTTTATTACATTGAACGGTCTATATCCACCTATCGTTCTGCTTAAATCCATATCGGACCGTTATCAATTCAACAGGGATCCTGTTGGACCGATGACGGTCCGATATAGATTTAAGCAGAATGCTAGCTGGGCATGTAACATACTGCCCATGTTCTCCTAAAGTATAATAGTAAAAACGGGTATAGAGAGGTATAAAGTGGAATTTCTTATCGGTTTTATAGTTTCAGTTTTTTTTCTGTTATTTATGTCTATCTTCGTGACTTTCTGTTTCCATTACTGCATACCCGACCCCTTCTGGAATGAAGTCTATCATAAAAGGAATTAATTTGCTCCCAAAGAGAGGAAACGCTTTCCTTTTAGGGTAGATCTGCCTCAGCAGGGAGACAAAACAATTTAGACTGTCCTGGGAGTGTATTAATTCCCGTGTAGCCGTATAACACGACCGTTTGTGTGATTAGTTAGGATAAAACAATATAATATGAGACTAATTGGACCGCATCAAAATATAAAGGCCGTTTGTGAGAAAACGAAGGCACAGATCAGTCTGCGCTCGACAGCTCTCTCTGTCCAATTACCTTATGAATACACATCGTAGAATATACTGGTCACTAGGGAAGGCCCTGACCATGTTGTGCGGTATCTTCAGGCTGATCTGAGCTTTCACTGGGCTTTACAGGTTAGATATAGTTGACTCTCGTTATCTCGACCTCGCTTATCTCGAATAACTGCTTATCTCGAAGTGAAAATTTGGTCCCTGCTTAAACATGAAAATCTAATAACAGGTAACAAAATATTATGGAACAGAGGAGAAATTGCTCCTAAGGAGCAATTTCTCCTCTTTTCCACAACATTTTTAATATATCTCTAACTTCATGCGTCAGATTACATATACATTTGTTAAATGTGGTTGTTCGATTTAATTTTTCCTCAATTCTATAAATCTGATATGTTGAGGTACAGATATCTCGAAGTATTTCAGAGAGTCCATGGGATTCGAGATAACGAGAGTCGACTGTATAATTGTTTCGTATATGTTCTGTATGATAAGAAAGTACTGTCTTGGACGTCACGTTTTATCCTCCCACTTTTGCCTATATGAGATAGGCTTTTTGCCCATGTGAGAAACTTCTATCTCGCATGACCATGTTGGTCCTAGGAACAATCCATTTAAAGGTGGGAGAAAAAGAATCCATCATGAGCCAGTCCATGCAGGATAGAGAAATCTCACCCTCGGGCCAGGGACTCGGCAAGCCTCGTCCCTGGTTGAAATTCTTACCCCTCTGGTGAGATTTCCCCATCCTGCATGGGCACTAATACTGAATTCTTAAATTGTAAACGCAAGCCTCGTCCCTGGTTGAAATTCTAACCCCTCTGGTGAGATTTCCCCATCCTGCATGGACACTAATACTGAATTCTTATATTGTAAACGCAAACCATTTTTTTTTTTGACTGACAATATCTTATCAGAAATCATTTGGCTTTTCTGTTTCTGTGCCTGTCCTCATGTATTTGTCCTAAAATTGAATTTGCGGCAAAAAACTGGTCTGACCTAAACCATTTCTTTAGTAAAGTTTATTTTTTGGAAATAAAATACAAGTTGTTTTTCTCCACTGGAGAAATAGTTTAATCGTTGATATTTTATAACCATATTATGAGAGTTAAAAAATGAACAAAGGAACTGGGTGAAAACCTGTCTCCAGCCTATCCTGTTGATATTTGTATAATTTGCAGTCATGCTTATGAATTATAAAAAAAATATAACATTCGATTTGTTTAACTAATGAATAGATAATATTTTGGTGCATTGGTAGTTACGACAAAAGGTATTGCATGAAATCGTGGCAACAGTCTGCAAATTTACCCCAGCGGGCACATGGCGTTTATACAACGTCGCATCAACGTCGATGCAACGACATGACGTTGAGTCGACGTCGTATAAACGTCTTGTACCCTCTGGGTACCCTTCTGAGTAAAGCGCCGGGCAAAAAAGCGAAATTCTGAGAAATGTCGAAACCAGAGTAGATAAAAGTAATATATTTATTGTAGCCAAGAAATTGTATATTTGTGTTGTTTTGCCACTGAATAAACTGTGATTCGTTCTTTTCTTGTTTCTTGATGGTCAAAGCTCTATTTTCCCTGAACAGAACAGAACAAAACAGATGTTTATTTGATTGCAGCATACAACAGTTCATCGTCTAGTAGGCTAAAATTAGGAATAAAGAGCCCGGCCACATTTCTTATAATATTGCATGTGCGCCCAGCGAAGACTCAGATCAGCTTGCGCATCCACGTCCGCACAGGCTGTGCAGTCTTCGCAAGGTACTCAGTGCATTACGAAAACACGCCTATTCAAATATTCTGAATATTATACCACCAAAAAAATCAAAAAAAAAAATCAGATAAAATTCTGATATTTTTCATATTTCTTCTCAAAACATAGATTGTGGGTACACGTTAGAACCGCCTCGGCGAGGCTGTTCTAACGCGTACCCACAATCTATGTTTTTGAGCAGAAATAAGAAAAATAATGTATACCCCTGTTAACCCCAGTTTTACTATATAAAAGTGGGGTATAAGGGAGTCAATATTATATAGGCATGCTTTCGTGATGGGATAGCCAAGAATCCAAAGCGTCTTCCGGTGGACAGTGAATGCTCTAATAAGCCTGTGTATCAACACAGGCTGATCTGAGTCTTCACTGGGTACACATGTAATTTTGTACATCACAAAAAACATGCCTATATAATTTTGACCCCCTTAAACCCCACTTTTATATAGCAAAACTGGGGTTTACAGGGGTACACATTATTTTTCTTATTTTTGCTCGAAAACATAGATTCTGGGTACTCGTTAGAACCGCCTCGCCGAGGCGGTTCTAACGAGTACCGCAATCTATGCTTTGAACAGAAATATGAAAAAATATCGGCGGCTTTTATCTGAAAATTTTCAGTTTTTGGAGGTGAAATTTTCCATATATTTGAATAGGCGTGTTTTCGTAATGTAGGCAGTGCTGTGCCCCGACTCAGCTGGTATATCTCCTAGACCTACTATGCAAAAGTTTTAACTGTTGTCATTTTGTCACGGAACTATAAGTGACAGGCAGCGTGAGTAAAGAATCGAAGAATGTATCTCTCAATCTGATCATTCTAAGCTAAGCGCTCTTTCGAATCAAAGAATAAAAGGCTCCTGCAGACCCACAGAGAAGGCTCTGAGCACATTGTGAGAATTAGCAGGCTGATCTGAGTTCGCTAGGTGCACAGCTCCTAAAGTATTTTTCTTGTCTTGTATCTTATGTCTTTAGCACACAGTCAAGACTGTGTAAAATCAATTGTGGCATGTAAAGTTTTAAACTTTTTGCAAGCTGTTTTGCATACTGAAAGTATATCCGTCTTCGCTGTTCGTCTGAGGACCCGTGTATCTTTGACTATCCGCTCAGCGCTCAGCAAATACTCTGCTCAGCCTGAGCATTCGCTGATCAAACATGTTAGACAGTTCTCCACATTTTTATCAGCCACCGCACTATGATGGGAGTAAATAATACCTATGCAATAAAGCATCAAGACTCGAACACCGATCCCAGTTAGCATTCTTTATAAATCTACAGCGGGCCGTTATCGGCCCGTCAGGGTAGCTGACGGGCCGATAACGGCCCGCTGTAGATTTATAAAGAATGTTCGCTGGGATGGCCCGTTCACCGTGGCTGATTCGAACTCGTTTTTAGTCCCTTGGAATTTTTTTTGGTAGCTCAAGATAACAAGTATTTGAGGATATTTTAGGGAAATTTCTGATTTTATCTTGAAAATAAATGTTGTGTGTGTTAAATAGAATCGCCTTACCGAGGCGATTATAATGAGTACACTCAAAATACCATTATTTTATAGAAAATTGAAATAACATCATTTACCTCCTGCATGGTTTGGCGCTATGGTTAATCCTCAGCAGCTCGAATTACCCATGTCTAGAACAAAATTCCATAGTCCCAAAAATATTCCAGCCATTGAAATACGGCTGTATGGAGGTAACCAGGAACGGCCAAAATCACCTAAGAAGACTTCCCGAGGCACTCAATAAGGCTAGAATGATACGAAATGACGCCACAAAAGAACACCATAACAAAATCAGAACGAGAAACTGCAACAGAAATGCAGCCTTGGGACGGAAACAGCAATGGGGTAGGGGTTTATGCAGCAATGGGGTAGGGACGTGTGCGCTTCAGAACCAAAACACATCCATTCTGTTCTAACATGATCTATTATTTGCAAGCATTTAAAGTCATCTTTTACGTCGTTAAACTTAAAAGTGGTACAATATGATTATGTTAAAGAAGGAAAAAAAAAAAAAAAAAAAAAAAAAAAAAAAAAAATGTCAAAACTGCTACGCTTTTATGAATAGTCAAAAAGTCAACAGGGCATGCTTGTCTAATAAGAGAAACGATTATCTGAAACCTACAATAAGTTTTGTGCGCCCAGCGATGACTCAGATCAGCCTGCGCATCCGCGCATTGGTCAGAGTCTTGGCTGATCGCGTGTCCCTTCTACAGCATCCGGGCTATCAAAAGAGGGATAAACGAGTACCTTTGCCATATTGGGTGGATTTACAAGCTGATATGAGTCTTTTCTGGTTGCACAGAATCTTTGCTCCCCGATCCTGTCTTTTAAGTGTGACTCCTCTTTCAGTGCTGTGTATCTTACATCACTGGGGCGTCCAACTGATATTGGCTTACAGTTGGGCAAGGCCTGCTATCCTTGTAGTGGGTAAGGGTAGAGGGGGAATGTTTTTATTTCTTCTGTTTCTTCACTTTCATTCCTGTTCCTCTTTCTTCCCTGTCCCTCTCTTTCATCTCCTCTACTCTCTCTTCTATTTCTTTTCTCCCTTTCTCTGGGAGACGACACAAAATGACCCTCAAGGGTTGACGTGTCGTTAAACCCCAACACAATCAATTCAGAAAGATTCATATACCACTTAAGAAATGTACCAGAACCAAGCTTAGGCGGTCAACTGTACAAAGAAAAAAAAAAATCTGAGGAACACAAAGCCCTACCTTATGTAGTTATACATGCTTTTTAGCTTTTGTATTTCGATACTAACCCTTAATTACTGGAGACACGCTAGTCTTTTCAAGTCATTCCTTTAAAAACCAAAAATTGAGAATTAGAGACAATTATAATAAGTTTATTATGATAAGGGCTGCTCCATGCGAAAACGTGCCTGTGAGCATATGCGGACAGCGAAGGCCCAGATCAGCCTGCGCATCCAAGCAGTCTGATCAGGGCCTTCACTGTCCGCTGACAGAACCACTGTACATAATAAAATGTATCAATGAAGAGCAAATGCCCGGATAAGAGTTTGCGCACGCGCGGGACGAATTTGAATCTATGCATTTTGCGAATGCTCGGAGATACCTTTTCGCATGGCGCAGTCCATATGTGTATTGACAACATTTCTTATTACCTGAGCCGCACCACATTCAAAGGTCTCCTCGGGGCAAATGCGAACAGTATAGATACAGATCAGCCTGCGCAGTAATGCATTCTGGTCAGGTGGTTTGCTATACCTCATTGTATTCTGAATGCTTCTGCAACTGAATAGGGAAAGCCCTGATTAGGCTGCACAGAATCACCAAAGGGACATTGTCACATGACGCAGATCACGTGCGTAGTAACTTGCATTTCTTTATATGATGTACCAGTAGTGTTATTGAAAGCGCTAGTTTCATAAAGAACCGAGAAGGCAGTTTTGTAAAATCAAATACAAACAAATATGGTGGATTTAGAACGGAGAGATCCCGTTGGTTTAAATGAACATATTCAGGTGAGAAAATAAAATACAGTCAACCCTTTTTATAACGACATTCGACACAACGAACGAAATTCGTTATAATGATAATTTGACTGGCAAGAAACCTTCGCTCAAGAGGTGACGTTGAATAATAAATTGTGCAAGGATATTGTAATTAATACATCAATAAATATACGTGTTGGATATTTGTTATAATCGCCTCACTGAGGCAACTGTAACAAATATCCAAATGGTATGTCTATGAGGTATTCAGAATAAAACAAGATCTTTCTAACTTATCATCCTGTTGCGTTTAAGGATTGTTTACAACAACAGCTTCATTTTAATGGCAGCATCTTTGGGAGCAAATGCTATCGTTGTAACGAAGGTTCACTGTATGCCGTATTTGACCCTAAATATCTGGACACTATAACTGTTTTTATTTTTTACTTTTCCGAAAACTTGAAAATTTGAACAAGTCCATCTGACTACCTGTTGATGTGTCCTAAACTGCTGGATGAGTGGCAAACAATACAGACCCTGATCGGACGCCGCGTTTTGCGGCGTCCGATCAGGGTCTATATTGTATGCTCAGGACTATTTATCCTAAAATTTGAAAATTCGAACAAGTCCATCTGACTACCTATTTATGTGTCATAAACTGCTGGATAACTGGAAAATAATGCAGCAGACCCTGATCAGACGCCGCGTTCTGTGGCGTCTGATCTGAGTCTGTATTGTTTGTTCATGCAAATCTGTCCAAATACTCGGAATAAATACGGTATAAAATGTTTTATTTCACTATGTAATTGCTTCAGCAGCAACTATTACACAGCTATATAAAAGAATGATAAAAGACTATTTTGTTTGTACATGTATTATAAAAGAAAATCTTGTTTGCAAGTTATACACCAGTCATTTGAAACCCCAACCCTACGGGGCCGGGGTATAGCGGGGCTTTTAACGTTTCAGTTTGCAAAGCCCTGATAAACGCCCTGCGCTGCGGGGACGTATCCCTGCTAAAAGCCCATGCCCCCGGATGAGGAAAATAATAAAGAATAACAAATGAAATGATCCATTTTGGATAAACTTTCTTAATTATTGCTTCACATTGACAATAGCACGATATTTCTTCAACTTACTTTCGATTTAGTATTTGCCCGCCCTCGTGTAGAAACGAATTCTCGGCTCTCGCGAGAAGTAAACTCCCAGCGAATATACCGTACTATAAAACCGGCCCAGCTGTTTCTCGGGGAAATTAAAACTCCGGCACATCTACGGCACTACCGGGACCCATCGGAGGTTAAATCACTGCACATAAGTCCTGCTATATATCAGTTCGCTGTACCGTAGGGGCGGAGGTTTCAGATGAGTGGTGCATTACACATTGCGCGGTGGTGACCAATTAACCCTTGTCGTGCTGAACCCGGACATACCCTGCCTTTGTAAACAGTGTAGATTCAGATCAGTTGGCTTCTGAAGAAACCAATGATCTGGATCTGCACTGTTTGTCATTCCGTATGTAAATTTATGTCAACATCCGGATTAAGTAATCTGATTGGCTGTCAATTAGAAATGGATGTGGCATCTTAATGTATTCAGCATGACAAGGGTTAAGAAAAAATATAGGTCAGTTTGCGCGGCCACGCGTCGGGTCACCACCAAAAGCTCAGGCATGGCTGTTTGCTCAGAACTGACCGTTTAATACTTAATGTTATTAGGGTAAGCAATTTTCCGACAACTCTGTACTTTAGAGTATGAAGTTCATATATAAACTTTTTCTACAGATTTTAAGGAATATTTTTAAACTTCGAATGAATATCACTGGTATCATCAACTCGTACCTTTGGTTATGCTTGCTTGTCATAATTAATATATGACAAAGTAACAGCTTTTTAAACATAGTGATTTTTCGGGAATCAAATCAGCACTTTGCACTCCCCCACCTCTTTCGAAGGATACATTTAAGCTCCTTTCCAAAGCCGTGAGTGCTATTATTATACGCCTAGATTACTGTCTGTTACCGTCTGTTTTTGCACCCCATTCTAAAGACTAAGGTCTTTCGTATTTGAGCCACAGTTGCATGTTGGCAAAAACAACTGAAGCCGCCATTAATTATTGCCATGACCTGCTTTCACATTTCACAGACTTTGTAAATTATAAAATTACAATGTGCATTAAGGTCCGTTTGCTCCCATAAAACCCTATAAGGGCTGGGAGCAAGGCTCTTAGATCACAGCTGCATCTGTGGGAGAGCAGATGAAGCCCGCGATCAGTAAATGGCCTTGACCTACTTTTAATGCTCCACGGACTTTGTTATCTGCATTTGGTCAGTATCTAATTAACCATAAGCGCTAAGATCTTAACACTTTGCATGCTGTGTAAAAATATCAGATGACGACATTTTGAATTTTTTTCTTATTTTTCCTGGAAAAAATATAACTAGCCTGTCGTCTGCTGAATTTCCCCTAGCACTATAAGTGTAAATATTTAGATCACATAGACGTCTGCTGAAATTTGTCACCCAGAATGCTAAGCATTAACAATGATCTCGTTATTGCAGGTGCAATTTGAAGATGTATTCGGAGAACCGGAAGGAGTGCGGTCCTTGGACTGTGTATGGTCAATGAGTTATATGTGCTTCGAATGTGGCAAGAATTGCTGCTACAAGTTCATGACACTTTTCTGTGGTATCTGCATTGCGTTGTTTTGGGGCTGTGAGTTTGCCGTACTGAGTTTTGACCACGTATGGTGTTGGACTCCGTGTATGCGAGACTTTGCTATATGCTTTGGTTGTATGCAGAAGGTGTTTGGAACAATTGTTAATTGCTGCTTAACCCCACTCTGTGAGGCATGTGGGGCGTGTTTCAGTAATATTAGAATTACAAGGGCGTAACAGATACTTGCTGTTATGCAGTTCGCCACTGAGTCATCAAAAGTTATGATTATTCGGGGCCATACTGTATATAGGACCAGTACAATTTGAAACTTATGTCAGGGTCAAAATGTGCACAGTTGGAATCTGAATACTTTAACCCCTGGTCCTCAAAACAAAATTACACAGCTTGACCCTGAATGATTTAAATTTCTCTTAATTCGAACTACTGTATATAAGTATATACTATTGCTGGGGAAACAGTAGGTGTGTTGGGTATGTTAGGTGGATGGTGGTGGAAGCGGGGCGGAGGAGAACAAAGAAGAAAGACAATCTGTGATATGTATACATGATCTGTGATGTGTCGTTGATATATACATATGTATATCATTCTCAGCGCTCAGGGCATTTTCAGCAGGCAATGAATTAATGATATGATGCAGAAAATTTGCTTTGACATTTCATGCAAATTGTCTTTTAAATGTCAAAGCCTATTTTCAGTGAAAAAACAAGGTTAATGTTTTGGTGTTTTACGTCCCCTTCAACAGTATTGAAGTCATATCGAGACAATGATGATGATGAAAGGCTCTGTGCAATGAACTGCCGTGACGTCATAAGCTGAACTCCGCCTACAGCAGGATTGGAATCCGCATCACGAAAACATACCTATATAATTTTGATCCCCTTAAACCCACTTTTATATTGCAAAACTGGGAATTATAGGGGTATACATTATTTATCTTGTTTCTGCTCAAAAATATAGATTGTAGGTACTCGTTAGAACCGCCTCGCCGAGCGGTTCTAACGAGTACCCACAATCTTTTTTTGAGCAGATATATGAAAAATATTTGTTTTGTTTTTTTATCTGAAAACTTCCAGTTTTTGATGGTAAAATTATCAATATAATTCAATAGGCGTATTTTCGTAATGCGGACGTCATGATCAGAAGTCGGGAACGCTAACCACTCGGCCACCCGGGTGCTTCTGTAAAAAATAAGAAAAATTGCGTCAGTTTGTCGTCTGTTGAATCAGCTCAGAAAGGGGTAATTGATAAATATATAATATCTTACTGCTCATTTGTAAATGGATGAGTTACCGCTTGGGAAAGAAATAAAAAACAAATGCTTTAGATGTATTCTGTCTGGTATGAAACTAAAGTTGTTAGCTTTTGAGAAACGAAACTTTAAAGACGCCGCGGCTGCTGCGCAGCTCCCTGGAGTTAACCTATTGTAGGTTTGTTATATGGCTACGAATACGCTTGGAAAATCTTTTTGGCATTTATTTTACAAGGGATGCAGCGTTTGTGGCTTCCTTTGTACTTTCTTACACATTAACCTATTTATGCCTAGCCTCCTATAAAAGGAACATTGGCAAACAGTGTAGACCCAGATCAGATGCCGCATTCTGCGGCATCTGATCAGGGTCTAAACTGTTTGCGTTAAATACAAAAGTTTCTATAGAACATGGTAATAATAAAAACTAAACAGACACCTCTTCTGTTGGAAATGTAATTAAGGTATACCCATTCGGCATAAGTGTATTAAACCCCTTTTGAAAAGGGATCTTCTTAAAATAAAACAATGAGCAAATTCTTTCCTTTTCTAAGTGAGAAGAACCTTTATCAGGAGGAAGGAAAAACAATTTCTGACAAGAGTTATCTCCGCTGAAAGTGAATTCTTTCCCTTTTAAACAACAATTTAAATTACAGTCGAACCTCAATGGTTCGAACATCTTTGGGACCATGGAAAATTGTTCGAGATATGGGTAATTCGAGCCACTGAGGGTTAATCATGGCACCAGTTCAGGAAGCAAATAGCGAAAATTTAGGGAATGTTATTCGATTTTCTACACAATAACTGTATGTTTAGTGTACTCATTAGAATCGCCTCGACAATTTCATGACAAAATAAAAAATCCCTAAGTATTTGTTTTCTTGAGCTATCTGAAGAATTTCGTAGTGACTCAAAAACGAGTTCGAATTAGCCATGGTAAACGAGCCATCGGTGTTCGAGCTATTGAGGTTCGTCTGTTTTCTAAAATGTCGTGTGCTTATCTTTAAAGTCAGCGCTTGTAATCATTTTAGCCCTGCAGGCATAAACAAATGCGTTTGTACTAAAAAGGTCAGTTGGCAAAATTTCTTATTCTCCCCCAGAAAATCAAATGATAGCTCCAATTCTAGTCAAAGTATCGCAAACTCGTCCTTTTAAGGAAAAATGACAACCAAAATTGTTGTAAACGAGTACGGAGAGATTTGTTAGGTGTTTAAGCATTACGAAAACACGCCTATTCAAATATAATGAAATTTTACCACCCCCAAAAAAATAAAAATTTTCAGATAAAAAATTGTGATATTTTTCATATTTTATGCTCAAAACATAGATTGTGGGTACTCGTTAGAACCGCCTCGGTGAGGCGGTTCTAACGAGTACCCACAATCTATGTTTTTGAGCAGAAATAAAAAAAAATAATGTATACCCCTGTAAACCCCAGTTTTACTATATAAAAGTGGGGTTTAAGGGGGTCAAAATTATATAGGTATGTTTTCGTGATGCAACTGCAAATAAATTCGAACAGCTTTTCGGCCTATACACCCTTTACCTAAGTTATCCTAAACCGTTTATTAAATTATTTAATTTATCTTTAACCATGAATAGGTTTCCATCTGATTGGAAACGAGCTAATATAACGCCAGTACACAAAAAGACAGTCTTTCGTATCCAAGCAACTTTCGACAAATATCCTTATTGAATTGCAAAGGCAAATTAATGGAACGATGTATACACAAACACATAACTAACTACCTAATAACACACTCAGTTATCTCTCCTTTTCAATCTGGACTCCAGAGTGGTGATTTAGCAGTAAACCAACTACTTCACTTGTGTAACGAATTCTCCAAAGCACTTGATTAGAGCAAAGAAATAAGAGTAGTATTCTGTGATATTAGCAAGGCGTTTGATACGGTTTGGCACCATGGACTAATTTTCAAACTTCGATCTGTTGGAATATCAGGTTCTTTATTGGATTGGATTACTGATTATCTCGCAAATAGGCTTCAACGGGTTTGCATCAAAAGTTCTTTGTCATCTTGGAAAAGAATATTTGCAGGTGTACCTCAATGATCTATTCTAGGACCGCTTCTTTTTCTAGTATTCATAAGTGATATAATCAATAATTTCGGAACAAATATCCGACTGTTTGTTGATGATACAAGTCTATATCATATCGTCGAAGATCCTCTTTTAACAGCCTTGTACTTGAATCTAGACCTTAGCAAAATATTTGACTGGGCTAAGCAGTGGCTAGTAGACTTCCATCCCCCCAAAAAACACAAAAAACAGCATCTCTAATCATAAGTAAAAAACGAAATAAACCTGTCCATCCGACTCTTTATATGGGGAATAGTTAAAAGAAGTTAATGAGCATAAGCATCTTGGTCTTGTATTTACCAGCGACTTCCTTTGGCATTCTCACATTAAAGCTATTAGTAGTAAAGCCTACAGGACATTAGGCATTTTATATAGGCAAAAATTTAACTTAGACAAGCGGTCTCTAACTAAGATATATACTTCCTTTGTTCGCCCGCTCTTGGAATATGCAGATATAACATGGGGTAACTGTACAGTTGAAACACAACGTATACAGATAGACGCCTGTCGTATTATAAGCGGTGGAACTAAATTATGTAGCGTACAAAAGCTTTATGACGAAACAGTTTTCGAAACCTTACAAGAAAGACGCCAGAAACACAGACTTTGCCAGATGTTTAAAATGACCAATGACCTTGCACCGTTTTATCTGCAAACCTTACTACCACAACTACAACAGCAGTCAAGATATTCCTTACGAAATTCCAACAACTATACAATACCACTTACACGAACTGTCTCTTAATTTAATTCTTTTCTACCAACTGCATTAGGAGAGTGGAATTCTTTGGACCCAAATACTAGAGACTGTGCAACACTAGGCACGTTTAAAAGGAAACTCAATGCATCTGTAAATCAACCACCAGTATATTTTGACAATGTGCAAACATCACGAAAAGCGCAAATTCTTCACACCCGCCTTAGGCTCCTTAAATCAGCATTTATGCAGGAAGAAAATTGTTGATAGTCTTAATTGCTTCTGTGGTATGACAGAATCTTCTTCACACTTTCTATTGTCATGCTCAAGATATACTCATATCCGATAGTATTATTTTTCTGTTTTACAGCAACCATTGATTGCTTCAGTCCTTTTGAATGGTATACCAAACGAAACTGTAGCAAACAACAATTTAATATTTAAGCAGGTACAGCTATATATTCTCGCAACAAAACGATTTGATTAATTGTCTAATAGAAAATGCCATTCAACAATAACAAGTAACAACAACAACAATAATAATAATAATAATAAAATATTAATAACGCTTGTAAGCTACATTGGTGGCGGATTTAATAGTAATAATAACAACAACAACACTAATAACACTTGTAAGTTGGAATGATGGCAGTCTTGAGTTTATTGTTCACGATGCTGTAGGCGAACCTTGTAGGATCTGGACA
This sequence comes from Anodontia alba, assembly GCA_964016985.1. Taxonomy (NCBI): domain Eukaryota; kingdom Metazoa; phylum Mollusca; class Bivalvia; order Lucinida; family Lucinidae; genus Anodontia; species Anodontia alba. The sequence goes on from OZ024828.1 coordinate 63,024,291, forward strand.
AGGGAAGACGACCTCTCTCTCTCTCTCTCTCTAAACAAAACAACCTGTCTTGTTACATACTTCCATTTACTTATTTGAACAATATAAAATTTGCCATGTTGTAATAGATAATAGTTGTACACTCCTAAATATTATGAGGAAATGAACTAGATATGCCAAAGGCTTCCATTCAGACCCTCTTTCACATTTTTTGTTCGTATAAACATGTATTGTTATTTCTTAGAACGAATAAATATTGTTTAAACTAAAGCGTTATTGCAAGTGGACCTTTCTAGTATGGTTTAAACTCCCATAGATATTATATATTTGATGCCCGTGTTTTAGTGGAACAATTTCAATCTTTTCCACTATACTCACTGTACCTTTTGCAGACTCTTCATATATTTGTCATAACAGGCATAAATTGTACGCTGGTATATCATGAACCTGGCCCTTCATTACGAAAACATGCCTATTCAAATATACTGAAAATTTTATCACCAAAAAATGAAAATTTACAGATAAAAAAATCTGAAATTTTTCATATTTCTACTCAAAAACATAGATTGTGGTACTAGTTAGAACCGCCTCGTTGAGGCGGCTAACGAGTACCCACAATCTATGTTTTGAGCAGAAATAAGGAAAATAATGTATACCCCTGTAAACCCTAGTTTTACTATATAAAAGTGGGGTTTAAGGGGGTCAAAATTATACAGGTATGTTTTCGTGATTTCTTTTCTCATCATATGAGCTGGGGCACAGCATTTCCTACAAAATCGCATGTGCGCCAAACGAAGCCTCAGGTCAGTCTACGCATCCGCGCAGGCTGATCAGAATTTTTGCTGTCCACCTGTAGACGGTTTGGATATTTGGCTACCCAATGAAAGACTGTGAAGACTCTAATCAGACTGCGCGAATGCGCAGGCTGATCAGAATCTTCCCTGGGCGCACATGCAATATTGTAGGAAATGCTTTGCCCCGGCTCATATTGTATAAGTACAAATTCAGTTTAAGGGGACTGGTATACTTGGCACAGTTTCCGCATTTTTACAAAATTGAGACAGATTTTGTAACTTTGTTAAAAATTTTGCTGTCCTGCAGTCACAGAACCAATTGTGTCGGTACTGCTGATTGGTGCAAAAAGAAAGTGGCAATGAACCTTGGGTAATTACTTAATGTAAGGCACTCTGTGATTGGTTAATAAAGATGAAATAAAAATTGATAATCTAATTTAAAGAAAAAGTATGTGTGTACAATTTCATGAACGTTTCCAAGAAATAAATGCATCTATTTGTGTTTGATGGAGCCAAAATACAGAAACGGTGAAGTTTCATGATTTCAGTTTTTGATATCTTCTGAATTAGGGTTGCTACATTAAGCCTCCAAAAAGTCTCAGAAAATGCTGATATCAGTGGTGTTTTGTTTCTTATTTGTATTGCTAAGCCTGGTCAACCGTACGCTGAAGACCTCTTCAAATTATTAAAGAGCGCTATGGGAAAAATAGTTCCCTGTACCCGCAAGCTGTTCCCGTCTGAAAAATAGGTTACTTAAACTTTTTCACAGCCACAGGCGATAATAATAGGTCTTTGGAAACAGCATAGATACAGATAAGACGGCTCATGATGAATCGTCTCATCTAGAACTACGCAGTTTAACATTCAGTCTTTCAACTTTACATATAAACTTCTTTCCAAGCGATAGTTTGTTAAAACAAGAGCACCGCATGGGGGTGCCAACGCTCGGCTGCAGTTTCTTTTAGAAATATATAGGGCATGTTTGATTATAAGCAACAGAACTACTTAAATACATTAAAGTGGAAGTGCCATAATTATGTGGCTTAAAATACTTATCCACAGTTGTGTGTCAGAAAGGCAAAATAAGTAAGATAGACAGTCTTAGGTTTAGGGTCACCAAATTCCTTTCTGCAATGGTGACCCTCCTAATTATGCTAAATACCAAACATGACCAGAATCCATCCATTGGTTCTTGAGAAATCGCAGTGAAACCAATTTTCTGTACAATCAAAGTTCCATGGTGACCTTGAAAATTAGGTCAAGGTCACCAAATTCCTTTTCTGCAATGGACACCCTCCTAATTATGCTGAAAACCCAAACGTGACCAGAATCCATCCATTGGTTCTTGAGAAATCGCATTGAAACCAATTTTCTGTACAATCAAAGTTCCGTGGTGACCTTAAGAATTAGGTAAAGGTCACCAAATTCCTTTCTGCAATGGAGACCCTCCTAATTATGCTTAATACCAAACATGACCAGAATCTATCCAGTGGTTCTGGAGACATAGCAGTGAAACCCATTTTCTGAATGATCAAAGTTCCGTGGTGACCTTGAAAATTAGGTAAAAAAGGTCACCGAATTTCTTTCTGCAATGGAGACCCTCCCAATTATGCTAAATACCAAACATGATCAGAAGTCATCTATCAGTTCTTGAGAAATCGCAATGAAACCATTTTTCAACAAAAATTCTAAGTCGAAAAAGGGGCATAACTGTGCCAAAAATATTTTGAGGGTTACCTCCTCTATTGGTATGAGTTCCCCTTTTCATAATGAATAACTAGTCCGAGTTTCAAGTAAATATCTTCAGTAATGACAGAGATATTACAAAATGTCCAAGTTTTTGCACGACGACGACGACGACGCAGACGCAGACGACGCCAAAGCTATGACAATACCTCGTCGTTTTCTTCGAAAACAGCCGAGCTAAAAAAACAACAAAAAAACAGACGTCTGAAATTTGGCAGCGAAAGAGTTAAAACGAAAGACTTTGCCTCCAGTGGGATCTAACCTTACCTTTTAGACCCCTTTTTTCAGAAGGGAGGCAAAAACAATCACAGAGTTGCCTCCCATTAAAACAAAAATGTGTGCACATCAGAACTAAAAAAAAATCCAGATTTGCGATAATACAATGTAATTAAAGAAGAAACAAAAATAAGTCACTATTGTTCTATTATCTACTTAAGGATCAGTTATTCTAACGTACAAAAACCTTGAATGATAACAAATGCATTTAACCCTTAAAGTGCTAATTACATGTACAACTACAAAAAATGACTTTGAAATATATCTGTCATTTTACAGGGGAAAAAAGGCTTGACATTTCATGTTAATTGTCTGCCTAGCATACTTGTAGCAGACGACAGTCTAAAATTGATTTTGCTATTTTTCAGCGTAAATGAGGCTTGACATTTCATGTGAATTGTCTGCATGCTAGACGGATTTTCAGAGAAAGCAAGGCTTGACATTTCATGTGAATTGTCTACATGGTAGTCAGAGAATTCACATGAATTGTAAAGTCTTACTTTCTCTGAAACATAACAAAGTCAAATTTAGAATGTCGTCTGCTACAATTGTGCTTCGCACTTTAAGGATTAACCTGGTGACAGAACTCCTTATAGGACTATAGGGGTCCACAGGCAGATCTGGGTCTTTGCTAACTGTCCAAAGACCCTTGTTTTTCATGGATCTGATCATTTCTTGTAGTTTAGTGTAAACGAGTATGTTCATGTTACTACAAATACAATTTGTAGAACGTAAAAATACTATAACACCGTCTAACATCATGCAGCATATATTTCAACATTGTTTCTGAAGTCGAAAGCATTTTTGTACAACGTCACAACATCATTTCAACGTCAGGCTACAGACTTCTTGTCATGAAGTTGCAGCGACGTCGAAGCGACGACTTCTGGGACGTCGTGTGTTCACTGTGTTTGTTTCTGTGAAAAGCTAGGAGTCTGATCTGCCATTTGAATTCTCCCCTAAAAAGTCAATCTGCTTTTAAGAAAAATATTTTCAGCCATAACAAAATTTACCTTTAACATAGGTCTTAATGGACAAGTGGTCCATAACGTTAGCTTTTAGATACTAGCATCTGTTCATGACTCGCCGCTCATATACGATGCCGCAACAACGTCGTTTCGACGTCGCCGCATTGTTGCGATGCTGAGTGGTAACAGGGTGGAGGCAAATTTGGCGAAAGTTTTCGGTTTATTGGGTGAGGGCGAATTTTGCGGAAGTTGTTGGTCATTTACCCAAGGTAGGATGGTGGTTCTCATCGGAAACTGCAACTTCCTAAATGTACCCCTTTCAAACATATAAGGTTATATTTACCATTAACATATGCTGAAAATTGCGTTCAAATCCTTATTCCTTATCAGTGAAAGTTAATGGATATCAGATTTCCTTGTTGCAAATGCAGTTGCTATGTGAATAAAAACTAGTAAGATTACTTTCCCTTTAGCTTTTGATTGGATTTGATATCAGATTGATAGAGACCAATAATCCCTAAAAGCGCCAAGCAAAATTGTAGCAGACGACAGTCTCTATTTTAATTATCTATCAGGGAAAATAGAACTTGACATTCAGTAGAGGATAAATTGACGATTGCTTTTTCAATTTTCCAACAAAATAGGCTTTGACATTTCGTGCAAATTGTCTCTAATTTGAATTGAACAGAAACTAAGCACGCTTTTAAATGAGCAAGTTTTAGAATTGATGTGATGTACCAAAACAACCACGAAGTGATGTTCCTAAATTACCTTAAAGAACTATTGAATTAGGTTGAAACAAGAGACATATGTCTGAAGAAACGAGAGAGAGAGAGAGAGAGAGAGAGACAGATATATATATATATATATATATATATATATATATATATATATATATATATATATATATATATATATATATATATATATATATATATATATATATATATATATATATATATATATATATATATAGAGAGAGAGAGAGAGAGAGAGAGAGAGAGAAAATAATATGTATGTTGTGTACTATAAGTTAACGGCGGATGCAATAAAGAGCCGTCTCGTCTGCATCTACACTATCTGTCAGAACTCTCTTGTTTCATTTGACTGGCATCCTGGCATCAGTTCAATTCAGTTGCACAAATTCCGAGATGGCCTAGTCCGCTTCAGAAACTCGAAGATGGAAGGGTTACCGACCATACTTAGCTACGTCATAACAAAACCAACCTATAAGTCGATATTAAGGAGACTGGACAAGACTGGTTGATTTTCTGCCATTTCTGTCAAAGGAGACAACTTTTGTAACTTCCTGTTTGCTTTTCTGCATACCAAACCCCCTTCTGAAAAGAGGTCTACTCTAAAAGGAAGGCATTTGCTCCCAAGGAGCAAATGCTTTCCTTTTTATAGTAGATCCTTTTTCAGAACGAAGGAAAACAATTTGGCAGAGTTGCCTCCCTTAAACGTGTATTAATTCCCCGTAACTGCGCATAGCCAAACTGGACTGTATACATACGTAGTCCCGTCAGGACATAGGAGGTTTGCGGATTTGGAGGGTTTCCGTCTCAAACACTTGTCAACTATTTGCACTCCTGACTGCAGACGACAAATTAATATATATATATATATATATATATATATATATATATATATATATATATATATATATATATATATATATATATATATATATATATATATATATATTATTATTATTATTATTATTTATAATTATTTCGAAGAGTGCCCCGTAATGGAACTTTTCTGTGGACAGTTCGTGAAAATTGCCTTAAGATCTAAGATCTAAGATTGCCTTAAGATCTAGCCAAATGGGCTTGTAAAATGCCGAAGCCAAAAATGTGCAGATACATAAATCGCCACAGGTCTGCAACCATACATAAAACTTTTCATACACAACATTATTAACAAGCTCAAGCTAAAGGAATTTCCAAGTGCCAATTTTCTTTGAACAAGCAAACGCCAATGCTAAATTGTGAAAAAAAAAAAAAAAAAAAAAAGGTCTTCAACTATATGGGGCTGTTCGTTGATAAACTTTGGTATCTACATTCACCGCATTAATATTGACAAGGAGCGAGTCACGCACCTTAGCGATAGTTCATTACGAAAACACGCCTGTTCAAATACAGTCGACTCTCGTTATCTCGAACTCCAAGGGACTCTCTGAAATACTTCGAGATATCCATAGTTCGACATATCAGGTTTGCAGAATTGAGGAAAAAATAATTTGATTAACCACATTTAACAAACTGATAGGTAATTGGACTTTTGAAGTTAGACATACAGTCGACTCTCGTTATCTCGAATTCCAAGGGACTCTCTGAAATACTTCGACATATCCGTACTTCGACATATCAGATTGCAGAATTGAAGAAAAACTGTTCGATTAACCACATTTAACAAATATATATGTAATTGGACTCTTGAAGTTAGAGATATATTGAAAATAATGTGGAAAAGAGGAGAAATTGCTCCTTAGGAGCAATTTCTCCTCTTTTCCACAATAGAAATTGCTCCTTAGGAGCAATTTCTCCTCTTTTCCACAATATTTTTTACCTGTTGTTAGATTTTCATGTTTAGGCAGGGGACAGATTTTCACTTCGAGATAAGCGGTTATTCGAGATAAGCGAGTTCGAGATAACGGGAGTCAACTGTATATTGAAAATATTGTGGAAAAGAGGAGAAATTGCTCCTTAGGAGCAATTTCTCCTCTTTTCTACAATATTTTCCATCTGTTGTTAGGTTTTCATGTATAGGCAGGGACCAGATTTTCGCTTCGAGATAAGCGAGGTCGAGATAACGAGAGTCAACTGTATATAGAAAATTTCACCTCCAAAAAGTGAAAATTTTCAGATAAAAACTCTGATATTTTTCATATTTCTGCTCAAAACATAGATTGTGGGTACTTGTTAAAACCACCTCGCCGAGGGAGTTCTAACGAGTACCCGCAATCTATGTTTTTGAGCAGAAATAAGAAAAATAATGTATACCCCTGTAAACTTTAGTTTTACTACATAAAAGTGGGTCTTAAGTGGGCTCAAAATTATATAGGCATGTTTTCGTGATGTGATTCATCAAACTATCCCTATAAGAAGGAGGCATTTTGACTGAAACACTAATCCTTATATACTGCGAAAAAGTACGAAAACCATTATAAAATTATTTCTACTGTTTTTTATGGTTAGCAGGTAGAAGCTTAATCCTTGCAGTCCGGTAGACCAAGACAACTACTTATGCAAACAGTGCAGATCCAGATGAGACGGCTCATACGAGCCGTCTCATCAGTATCTACACTATTTGCTGTTTGGTTCCTGATTTTTACTAAAACCCCTATTTGCAATAATGGACGCGTCCAAATTGAAAGACGGAAGAGTCCATTGCAGAAACTCAGGGATGAAAACGTTAACGCTTCGTCTTCGGATACTCTATGTGACTTAGTCGCCACGTTCTCCCTCTCAACCTCTGTTCAATCGGCGGCTTAACTCATAAACAATATGCTTACTAAATAGGTTTACGCTTAGGTTTTAAAGTTACGGTAACCCCTTATTTCGCAACATTATATAGTAAAAATGGAGAAAGAATGAGTGGTATGTATGTTGGGTGGGGGGAGGGGGGGTGGGGGGCGGAGGGGTGATGCGGACTTTTACACGATATCTTCTTAAACTCAATATTTCGTCGCAATAGGCTTCTTAAGCCAAAATGTGCTTGAACATACAGTAACTGGTCTGGGAATGCACGGTTTGCGTGTATCTGAAGACAAATGCTGTCTGTTTGTCTGTTCAGGTTGTCGTTATTCAGAAACGAAAGGAATGCTAATGACCAAGTACTTGTTTCTCAACGCAACAAAACGCCCGCACGCCCTACAGAAAAGGCCCAGATCAGCCTGCGTATCCGCACAGACTGCCCAGGACCGTCTTTATTCGTCCTAAGATTCCATAGAAATCACTGACTGTAAGCGGACAGCGAAGGCCCTGATCAGACTGCGCGCATGCGCAGTCTGATCAGGGCCTTCGTTGTCCATGACATCAGGGCCATTTTTTTTTTGCGTTGAGACACATGTATTTAATACGAAAAAAATAAATATATTTCAAATGTTTTTGTTAAAGTTCTTTAGTTTGGCTGACACGTTTTCCACTGTGTTATGGCAGCATGCTATGGCGACATCCAAACACGGCCTTGGGACACAAAGAGAGTCATAGGTGACCGGTGTCAAAGAAAAAGGTCTCTTATAACGTAATTGTGGGAACGGAACTGCGAAGTTCCGGACCGTCCTGCGTACCTAGTAAGACGATCCAGGGGCATCTATTTCGCCAGTTTATTTTGTATTATATTCGATGGATGTGTTTAGTTGTTGGATAATAGGTTTACTTCTAAACCTCAACAAAGGCCTATACATGTATAAACGTGACCCGATCTGACCCTACTTGCAAATAATATAGGAATACATTTTCATGTGACACTGGATATTTTTGCAAACAAAGCAATAATTAATCAAAACAACAGAATACTTACAAACTGTATTTGAAAATTATGTTACCTGTCTACTTTGTTTATTTATTTTATTATTATTCAGCATTATTATTATTTTTACATTTTTTGTTCAATTTCTTGGTTAATCAGCTCCGTACAGTCAAACCTGTGTTGAGCAAGCAACGAAGGCAAAGCAAAAAAAAAAAAAAAAAAAAAAAAAAAAATGGTTGATTAAGAAAAGTCCTTGCTTATTACATGTAAATTTACATCTATTTGCCTTTTAATAAATCTGAAAATATGACCTCTTTATAGAGGTGAATGCTTAATACAGGTGGTCTTTCAGTCAGGTGTGACAGTATAATGTATAAATGTTCAGGTATAAGAAAAATGTTTGACAGTATATTGTATAAATGTGTAGGTATAAGAAAACGTTTACTTTCATATACGCCGATCAGAATTCGAAGACATAGTGGTCTCATCATACCAATCTTATAAGGCGTTCTACCAGCTCGTTAGCCTCATAATCCAGTTGAGATGAAACAAGGAAAAGTAAGATATACAGCTTCCAATTAAACCCCATTAACGCCGAGAATTATACTAATTGTAGGGATGTCTGGTTAATTTTATTCTTTATCTATATTTTTACAAAAAAAAAAAAAAAAAAAAAAGAAAATCCTCTTTTAATGCAAAAAGTGTAGACCCCGATCAGACGCCGCATGTGCGGCGTCTGATCTGGGTCTACGCTGTTTGCTAATGTCCCTTTTACGGGACGCAAGGCATAAATGTGGTAACAACGACAGCAATAACAACACAAATGGACTTGTTTAAATAAAAGGACAAGTATGAATTAAGACAAGGGGGTGGGGGCATTTAAATTGCCCTTTCCTTTTACGGCAGAACCCTTTTCAGAAGGGAGCAGTATAATTTTGTCAGGGATGCCCTCTTGAATGTGTATCGAGTCCCCTTTAGATCCGGGTCATTCACATGTTTGCACTTCACACAGTAACTGAGTACAAATGAGTACATATTGAGTCCATATTAGCCTCAACGCAGGACACGTACCTTCCATGTGCGCACAGCGGAGATTCTGATCAGCCTGCGCGCGCAGGCTGATCAAAATCTTCACTGGGCGCACTGTAGACAGCCAAAGCTGCACAGTTTCTTCTTGCGGACTACGAAGGCTCTGATCAGATTGCGCGGATGCGCAGGCTGATTTGAGTCTTCGTTGGACGCACATGTCAGAAGGCACGCTTTCTGGCGCTGCTGCTCACGTGTCAATTTTATTGAGGGTGGCTACAGATAAGTGGCCATTTTTGTGATAAATTCGGAGCTTTCTGTAGTTTTTTTTTAACACCGAAATATATTCAGTAGGTACTCAGTAGACGCAGTCTAACGACGAGTCGATTCTGATGAGTACTAAAAACATAGTTTTCTGCATAAACAACAAATATATATTTCTCTATATATTTCTCTGTACCCCTTGCAACCAGAACCTTAAAGCTTAGCATGCTGGGTTAACATTTTCAGCAGACAATATTTTGATATATTTTTCATATTTTGCTCCCCCCCCACCCCCCCCCCCCCCATCCCCCCAGCAGACTTTGACATTTCTTACAATCTGCATGGAATGTCAAAGCCTATTTTCTGGAAAAAAATATCATCAAGTGTCGTCTGTTGAATTAGCTCAAGAGAGTGGTAAAGGTTAAAAAAAAACGTGGTCAAAGTTCCAAAGTACAGACAATTTATCAGCCGTAACGTGAGAAAATGTACCTTCTTACATATGTGCCCAGCGAAGAATCAAATCAGTCTGCGCATGCGCGCAGTCCGCTCAGAGTCTTCGTTGTCCGCATGAAGAAACTTTGCATCCTTGGCTATCCAAACTGCGCCCAGTGAAGATTCTGATCAGAATGCGCGAATGCGCAGTCTGATCTGAATCTTCGCTGGGCGCCTATGTACGAAGGTATGTTTCTTGGCGTTACGAATCACATACGTTTGAACCAACAGATTAACAAAGCAGCCTGGTAACTTATAAATATTTGTTCCGTTGCCTATAGAGCTATGTTTGAGGGCCATTGTAGATTATTGTAATATAAAACTATGAATTTTTAACCCTTAAAACGCCAATCACAACTTCAGCAGATGACATTTTTTAAATATATATATATAATTTTTATTTCCAAAAAAAATGTCCGACTTTTCATGTGAATCGTCGATTCACATGAAATGTCAAGACTTATTTTTCTATGAAAAAAAAAAAATAATAAATAAAAATAGAATGTCGTCTGCTACAAATTTTGCTTGACGCTTTAAGAGTTAACTATGTATACATAAATATTTCTTAATATTGATTGAGCCTTTGGTCAAACAAGGTCGTTGTTAGACGGATCAATGGAAAACATATATTCCCTCATAAGGCGTTGTCGAAGGGTCATTTCATATGCACTATATACTGTCTACCCGGGCCCGGCTTTCGCTTTACGTATGGTGTACAATTACTTCCTGCTATTGCACTCCAAGATGCAGCACGCACGCCCGCACAGAAGTACACAACTGAAAAAGGCAAAATTTAAACCCCATCAAGCTAATAACAAGCCTATCTAACCGTTAGCATTCTGTAGGCAATATGGACGGAAGAGAACTGTAGTACCATTCTTTCTTTCTTTCTTTTTTTCTTTCTTTCTTTCTTAAATGTCATCTGCTACCATTTAAGATCATAATGAAAGGCACAGTCCCTGAATAGCATACACGATGCAATATACGTAGGCTATAGAAGTAAATGAAAATAAGAGATATATGTTAATAACGGAGGCCTGCCTATCCTCACAATCTAACGAGGAGATGAAGACCATGTTCGCATACATAATCACTGGATACTGTAGAATGCATCGAAGAACACTGTCAACAAATTCTTCGAAGACACTTTTCCCTTTGGCGGGGCACATATCCTCTCTCTCTCTCTCTCTCTCTCTCTCTCTCTCTCTCTGTCTATCTGCCTCTCCTCTCTCTCTCCCATTCCTATCTCTCTCTCTAACGACAACTGATGTTTGACCATCTCTCTCTCTCTCTCTCTCTGTCTATCTGCCTCTCTCCTATCTCTCTCATTCCTATTTCCTATCGCTCTCTCTCTAACGACAACTGATGTTTGACCATCTCTCTCTCTCTCTCTCTCTCTCTCTCTCTCTCTCTCTCTCTCTCTCTCTCTCTCCAAAGGCCTAATATCGGTTGCCGTATTGTTAGTCAGTTCAGCCACTTGATTACGGGAATATCGTCTTACGTTTTGTATATACACTGTCAAGATTTATTCTATGCTTTGTCTGGTCAGGGTCTTTAAACAATAATTCTGCAGGCAAAAAAGTATTCTCTAAGCAGAACATCACGAAAACATGCCTATATAATTTTGACCCCCTTAATCTCCACTTTTATATAGTAAAACTGAGGTTTACAGGGTTATACATTATTTTTCTTATTTCTGCTGAAAACATAGATTATGGTACTCGTTAGAACCGCCTCGTCGAGGCGATTCTAACGAGTACCCACAATCTATGTTTTCAGCAGAAATATGAAAAATATCAGTTTTTTTTATCTGAAAATTTCAGCTTTTGGAGGTGAAATTTTCTACATATTTGAATATGCGTGTTTTCGTAATGAAAAAGAACGGATGCATAGGAATTCACTGTTCGCTTATGCCCAGCAAACATTTTTTTGCAAGCCAGACTCGTACTGTTGAGTGAGACAGCGTCGCATGACGATGCATGGACGTTGATGCGACGTTGTTTTAAACGTCATGTACCAGCTGGGCAAATCTGTCTATCAAATCTTATTTTAAGTAGGAAAAAGTAAGTTCAACAAATAAAAGCTTAAAGGACACAAGATGATAAGGCAAACTGTAAATGCACCCAAACAGGTCATATGTGTAGACTTTTTTTTTCTTCAAAACATGATGTGTTACGAATTAGAGCGAAATAAGTTAGAAACAAACGCACAAACTAAAATACTTTATAAACAGAGTCAGTGCACCACGTACAAACATCAACACATAAAAGTATAAAGACATTTTAACGTGTATTAAAAGAACATTTTTTTCTTGACATGTGTGGCATGCAAAAAAGCCAATACCAAAAATTCTTTTACGCTTAACACTCCGGGTAAAATTTTCAGGAGGCTACTAACTGGTGATATTTTTCTTCTTTTTCCCAGAAACATGTTTCGACATTTTATGCAAACTGTCTCCTGTGGGGAGACAGTTTGCATGAAATGTCAAATCCTGTTTTCTGGGAAAAATAAGAAAAACGTCTGCTGAATTTGCCCAAAGAGTGTTAATGGTAATATTACATTGTATACGTGACAGCAAATAGGACCTTAGGACAAATGCGGACTTGGCATGCCAGAATAGGCTGTGCAACCGGGCAGCCTAACCAGTACCTCCACTGTTCGCTACACAGTTTCTAAATTATCCACAGAGTGTAAGCTAATAGCGGATAACATGATGCACACTGTGATCTGGTTCTTTGCGGCGCGATCACGTGTCTTCAGGTACATTTACTGCGCTAATAGTCAAAAATGGGAGTGTACTTGGATTGACACCGTTTTCTTTGCAGTGTGTTAAGAAATTGAGCCGTGTTTCAGGCAAACCAACTATCCCGCATTATGCGAACACCGAAGACTCAGATCAGCCTGCGCATACGCGCAGTCTGATCAGAGTCTTCGCTGTCCTCACGAGTAGTGTACAGACTATGAAGAATCCATAGACCGAACAGCACAGTCTCTGACCAGTTTGTGCTTCTGCGCAGTCTGATCTACGTCTTCGCTGTTCGCTCATGCCAAACAGTTGGTTTTTGCTGTAGCCCGGATCAGTTTTAAATAATCCGATAGTTTAAATCATTTTTTTTTTTGCCATTGATTTTGAAGACGTTCAATATCTATATTGGGAAAGGTGCTTTTCATAATGACACAACGGGATTGTTAGTGTTTGTTAAGCCGTGTTATTGTTGTGGACACGGGCAGGGTTTGTTTATGGAAACGACCTCCGGGATGTATGCAAAATATATCGATAGATATAGGCCTACCATGTATATTCCCTTGCAACCCGCTGACTTAAAGATAAGAGAAAAGAAATAATTCCAAACTCAGGTTTGATAACTGATATGCAGCATATTGACCTTTACCACTCCCTGGCTAATTCAGCATACGACAATTTGATGATAGTTTTCTTATTTTTGTCATGCAAATTGCCTCCTATGGTGGAAAAATAAGAAAAAATATTTCGACGTCGTCTGCTGAAATTCTTACCCGGAGTACTAGGCGTTCACGAAGATTTTAACTTTTTTAGGTCACGAGCTGCTAAAATTTACAGAACACCTGGGCCGACTTCGTTTCGGGCTATTACTCAGCTACAGTCGCTGTTTTATTAAACTAGTTTACTCCGCATAAAATATCATTCAATCAAAATTTATTTAACGTTTCCCGCGAGTTCGTTTCACCAAATACTGATTTGTCAAATGCTAATATTCGGGAATTTTCGAACTGTAGGTCCAGCAATGGCTATAGTTAGAGGTCACGTGACTCTTATTCGACTAAGCTATAGCAGCAATAGCCTGGGGAATAGCCCGAAAAGAAATCGCTCTGCTGGTATAGTCCTATATTTAATAGTTCGAACGTTTTGCCTGTTTCTGAAGTGTTTTTGTCTGCTTTGATGCCAGAATTGATCAACATGTATAATTCAGGCAATTTAGCACAATTGTATATTTTGTGTTGTTGCTTTGAATATGAATGCAGAAAATCATCGGAGGTATTATTTACTCTAAAATCTGACCTCTTACAAGATCTGTGACAGTGTCTTCGAAGAGGCGGAAGTTCATTACACGTACTACAACCTACCATTCTGTTGCTTGTTTTGAAGATTTTAAGGGGCAGCACGGGCAAGTACCAAGTATTGACAATTTGAACCTAAAACAAACAACTACGGGCTGTAGAAGATTTGCAAAAATGTATCAAATATACAGACAACCTCTTTATACCGACGCTCGCTACAACGACAAAATTCGTTATAATGGCAATTTGACTGTTACGAAACCTTCGCTTAAGAGGTAACACCTAGTCACAAATTCTGCAAGAATATTGTATTAAATACTTTAAAGAAACATATGTTTTGGATATTTGTTAGAATCGCCTCATTGAGGCGATTCTAACAAATATCCAAACCATATGTTCTATGAGGAAATAAGAATAAAACAAGTCCTTTCTTACATATCAATCTGCTCATTAAGTATTCTGTACAATAGCAAGTTCATTTAAATGGCAACCTCTTTGGGAACAAATGTTGTCGTTGTAACGAGGGTTCACTGTATATGGGAAACTGAAATCATTCTGTCCATTTAGGATTCTTTACAACAGCAAATTCATTTTAATGGCAACATCACTGGGAACAACTTATGTCGCTGTTACGAGGGTTTACTGTGTTTGCAACAATTAATGGCCTTTAACCCATTTATTCCAAGTTGACTCTTCTATCTCAGCTCAATAGACTGATCCATTTCCATTGTATCTGGTTAGGGTTTTTTTTATTTCGTTCCTGCAGAACAAAACAGGTACTGTTGCAAACCGTGTAGAACTGTTTGCCGTTTAGTGTTTGATTTTGACTGACACCACTACAGTCAACCTTCTTTATACCGACACCCGATACAACGACAAAATTCATAATAATGACAATTTTAATGTCACGAAACCTTTGCTCAAGAGGTGACAGCTAATGAGAAATTACGCAAGAAGATTGCATTAAAACTTCAAACAACAAATGCTTTGGATATTTGTTAGAATCGCCTGAGGCGATTCTAACAAATGTCCAAAACATATGTTCTACGAGGAAATAAAAATAAAACAAGGTCTTTCTTACATATTATTCTGTCCATTAAGGATTCTTTACAACAGCAAATTCATTTTAATGGCAACATCACTGGGAACAAATTATGTCGTTTTTACGAGGGTTTACTGTGTTTGCAACAATTAATGGACATGTCCAAAAACCAAAGCTGGTAGAGTCTTTTTCTTAAAATTAGGGGTGAAAGGTTTACACCACTTTTCGGTAACAATCCGACAGAGAGCCACAGCAGATCCTGCTGGATTCTGCTGGATGCGTAGACTTTGCTGGATCTTTGCAAATAATCACCAGTCAAGGCCAACACCAAACGGGAAAAGCGGGGAAAGCCTCTCTTTGTTCCCGGCCCCTGATATTCTGAATAGATGCTACAATCACCGCCAATTTTGGCGTGAACCAATTATTGCCTAGTGTCCCAGAAACGGTTATTCGCAAGCAGTGTAGACCAAGACTGTTTGTCAGAACATTTGAATGCATCAACAACAAAATAAATTACCATTACGAAAACACGCCTATTCAAATACATAGAAAATTTCACCTCCAAAAACTGAAAATTTTCAGATATAAAACTCTGTAATTTTTCATATTTTTGCTCGAAACATAGATTGTGGGTACTCGTTAAAACCAATCTATGTTTTAGGGCAGAAATAAGAAAAATAATAAATACCCATGTAAACCCCAGTTGCACTGTAAAAAAGTGGGGTTTAAGGGGGTCATAACTATATAGGCATGTTTTCGTGATGGCCTCTTTCGATATAACGTTTTGTATTTATAATGGACATTTCCGATCTTGTGGGTTCAGTTGAAATATGCATAAATGCATAAATGGATTATGATTAAACCGAAACCCAGACCGTTATCAAAGATCCTAAATGGCGCAATCAAGTCAGAACCGTTGGCCTATCATATTCTACAAATCTTTATGCGAACAACGGTAGTCTGAACTAAACTCCGGGATGAGGGCCCTGTGCATAATGCATTACTAAACCCAGCCCAAAGTTGTGGCAAATTACATTCTTCTGCATTTTTTAGGGAAAATAAGACCGTTTGTATTTCACGTGAATCATCTGCTCACATAAAAAGTCAAGCCTTATTTTCTCTGAAAATGCTTACTACTATTGCTACTAATCACAACAACAAAATGCCGCCTGCTGCAGCTGTGATTAGAATCTAGGTTTTGTTGCGTATGTTCTCATGTGTTTTTTTTTTCTCTTTGTGCATATGCGTGCGTTCGTGTGTATGCATATGTGTGTCGTTCACGTACGTAATATGTCAGGTGAAATAAATCATCTAAGGGAACGGACGAACAAAAATACTGTGTCAAAGTATAATTTATGTGTTTACCGAAAATCTTCTTGACCACGGTATCTAGGTTAATCCTAAACGCTTGATATGCCGCGTAAAAAATTAGCAGACGACATTTAGAAATATCTTTCTTATTTTTCCCAAAAAGTAGGCTTTGACATTTCATGCAAATTGTCTCCTGAGGAGACAATTTGCATGGAATGTCAGAGCCTGTTTTTCTGGAAAAAAAAAAAAAAAAAAAAAAAAAGTATCATCAAGTTGTCGTCTGCTGCATTTGCCTAGATAGAGATAATGGTTAATGAAACGCTTATTAAACATAAAAAAAGACGTAATGCGGACCCTGGGAAAAGAGCCCTTACGCTTGCTGCGAACTGCGAAAGCGAAGACCAGCACGTCCACCGCGCAGTCCCCATAATCTTATCAGGATCCTCTCTGTTCATTCATTCTATAGTATTCGCATATTTTGTAAGTGGGGAACGAAGGCCCTGAAAAGTTGTGCTTACAGTGATATCGTTGTTGGCATTTTCTCAGGTTCTGAGACATTCCCATTGTTTCAGATTAATTTTAATATTAATTTCAAAATAAATATTAATATTTCGTTTGAATCGCAGAGGTATCGAGTCTTATTTTCTCTGAAAAATAATGAAGAAAACTGAATACTGTTGCCTGCAATAACTTTGAATGGCGCTTTTAGATTAATGAACAGTGAATGGCTCAGAACTGCGTGCAAATCACGCACACACGCGTACACAAAGACAGGGATCTTTGCTCAACAGTAGCCAATGTTTTGAAAGCGAAGACCCTGCGCGGATGCGGGTCTGTGTGTGTTAAGTTCCCTTTTCATGCGATACTGGTCCATTTGAACCTCACCACTCTCTGGGCTTATTCAGTAGACGACAAATTGGTGTTATTTTTTCTTACTTTTCCCAGAAAACATGATTTGACACTTCATGCAAATTGTCTCCGTCTCCGTGCATGAAATGTCAAATCCTGTTTTCTTTGTGTGTGTGGGGGTGTGTGTGTGTGGGTGTGTGTGGGTGGGTGGGGGGTGGAGTCGTTTGCTGAAAATTTTACCCGAGTGATAAGTTTAATTTATAGACTTTAGGTAATGTTAGTGCACTGAACCCTTAAAGTGTCAAGCAAAACTGTAGCAGATGACAATCGTTTCTT
This sequence comes from Anodontia alba, assembly GCA_964016985.1. Lineage (NCBI taxonomy): Eukaryota > Metazoa > Mollusca > Bivalvia > Lucinida > Lucinidae > Anodontia > Anodontia alba. Next base: position 63,041,888 of record OZ024828.1, read on the forward strand.
TAATTCAGTTTTCAAATCAAATTAAGCATGTCATTTAATGTGAATCGTCCGTCCAGCAGACGATTCACATGAAACGACACATCTAATTTTCTCTGAAAAAAAAATTAAAAAAAAATATTTTAAAATGTCGTCTGCTCCAGTTGTGAATGACGCTTTAAGGGTTTAAATGGGTAGGTATATCTATGTCACTAGTTGCTCATGGGAACATGTACTTATCTGAATATGAAGTGGGCGTTTTCGTGTGGAAACGAGGCACCATACCCAACACCAAGATCAGCAAAGTCTACCCAGAGTTATTCATTTTTTGTCAATAGAAAAAACAAATTGTTTGTTACCTACGGAAGAATACCACTAGCAGTGAAGCTCCTGACACCATTACGAAAACACGCCTATTCAACTATATTGAAAATTTCACCACAAAAAACTGTAAATTTTCAAATACAAATTCTGATATTTATCATATTTCTGCTCAAAATATAGATTGTGGGTACTCGTTAGAACCGCCTCATCGAGGCGGTTCTAACGAGTACCCACAATCTATGTGTTTGAGCAAAAATAAGAAAAAATAATGTATACCCCTGTAGACATCAGTTTTACATATAAAAGTGGGGTTTAAGGGGGTCAACATTATATAGGTATGTTTTCGTAATGCAAACGGGTTGATGCGCAGGTTAATCTGGAAATTAGCTGTGACCGACAGGCATGAGCAAACAATCTTTTTTTAGATTACTATACAGTCGAACCTCAATAGCTCGAACATCGACGGCTCGTTTACCATGGCTAATTCAACTCGGTTTTGAGTCCCTACGAAATTCTTCCGGTAGCTCAAATATATTAGGGAAAATTTCTTATTTTATCATGAAATTGTATGTTGTGTGTACTCATTAGAATCGCCTCATCGGGGAGATTCTAATGATGACATTCAGCAGACAATTACTGCGTAGAAACTCGAAAAAAAATCCCTAAATTATTACTATTTGCTTCCTGACCTGGCACTATGATTAACCCTCATTGGCTCGAACTACCTATGTCTCTAATAAATTTCCATGGTCTCTAAGATGTTCGAGCCATTGAGGTTTTACTATATTTTCCTTATGCTTTAACTCATTTTACCTCAATTACTGTTACTTCAAACCGGGAATGTGGTCCCTTAATGTTTTAGAAAAAAAGCGAGTTGCATTGCGAAAACATGCCTATTCAAATATAATGAAAAGTTTTCCACCAAAAAATGAAAATTTCCAGATAAATAAATATGTTTTTTTTTTCATATTTCTGCTCAAAACATAGGCGGTTTTAACGAGTACCCACAATCTACGATTTTGATCATAAGAAAAGTAATGTATACCCTTGTAAACCCCAGTTTTACTGTATAAAAGTGGGGTTTAAGGGGGTCAACATTATATAGGCATGTTTTCGTGATGGAATGTATTTTATTTGTGCATGATGGCTGAAACAACTCGCTGTGCATGATGGCGGAAACAACTCGCCCCTTAAAAGGTAAAAGCAGAGAACGATGTTGATCCTGTAAACACTGACCTAAAGAGGATCGCACTACAATATTCTGTCTTGACGAAAAAATGCCTAGCTTACAATTTCTAAAACCTGTACTTTTAGTGACATTATCTTAAAATTCTGATGAGCCCTCTCAGGGCGACCCTTGGTTTAAGCATTTAATACTACATAATTCGTACTGTATTTTATTTCATATCTTAATTTTGGGCGATATGTGAGTTTTAATAGGATTAGTGATGTTTGAATATAAATGATTTCAGTCATTCATCAATTTCGATCATTTGGTTCATCAAACTTACCTACCTGGGTTCATGTGTGTTGGGACAGGAAAAAAGGTATCTGTCCTTTAAGTAATAACGGCCAGAAAAAGATGGTCACCACCAGTCAGCGGATTGTTCAGAAAACGTTAAATCATCTTAACCCTTAAAGCGCTAATCAAAGCTACAGCAGACGACATTTTGATTTTGTCAGAGAAAACAAGGCTTGACATTTCGTGTGAATCGTCAAATCTTCTGTCTGCTACAAATTTGCATTGCACTTTAAGAGTTCCTTGTATGACAGATATGCCTGGGTACAGACTGCATTGCACTTTAAGAGTATGCAAACAGCATAGGCAAAGATTCTCACGCGGCGTTGTCTGATCAGGGTCAACACTAATTGCCATCCTTAACCCAGCAAACCTAGACAAATCGACTTGTAGTAAACTGGAATTGTTGATTTTGTAGAACAAGTACATGTACAACTTTCAAACAACAATAAAAACAAATAAATAAATAAATAAAAATCAAACAAAATAAAAACAACAACAACAACAACAAAAATGAACCGCGTCATGGCATACGCGAATAGCAAAGATCCTGATTAGTCCGGGGGGGAATATACACATGTACATGTATATTCATCCCATACTGTAGGATGCCTTTCATTCCCATGTCCATTTTCCCATGTCCACGTCAATTTTGTTTATAGCAGTTGCTAAAACAGAAAGCTAAAATAATGCGCTAACTGAGAAAAGGGCCCTAATGTCACGTGCGAACAGAGAAAGCCCTGATCAGATTGCGCGGATGCGCAATCTGTTCAGGGCTTTCTCTGTTCACCGATAACGTCAACAGCATCCATTGATTCTGTAAAATGGGTATGATGACCTTAATCACTGCGCGGATGAGCAGGGCCGCCCTTTGCCTTCCTTCCTAACATACGCGGTAAGAACTATTTTCTAATGTTGCATTGCTAATATTTGCACAACACTAGTCTATATTCAATACTCGGCTTAACGCTTAACTTGCTAGTTAAAAAGTTCGGCAGACGACATTTTGAAACATTTTGCTTACTTTTCACAGATAATAGGCTCTGGCATTTCATGCATATTGATTTCTTACCGTGAAATGTCATAGCCTTTTTCTGAGAAAAATAAGAAAAAACAATCATCAATTTGTCGTCTGCTGAATTAGCCCTGAGAGTAGTAAAGGTTAATGTATCTGGTCGTATCATGCGAGAAGGGACGCTATTGTGTACACGAAAAGAGAATATATCTGACTTCACTTGGGCATTTGCACAGTCTGATCTGGGCCTGCGTTCCTCATCAGCAGATTTCTGCAGTGTTTAAACTTTCTCTGAGCGAATAGCGAAGGCTCTGGTCAGATTCTACGGGCGTTAAACAAATGTGGGCCTTTTCTTGTGTTTTGAAGGAGCCCTTTTCGCCCGAACTGTTCATTAAATTCACTATTTTACAAACTTCTGACTGTAGTTTCGCCTGCCTTTTAACACGAGATTTGCACGGTACGTAAACTCTGACTTACGTTTAGCATGTTGGGTTAAACGTTCAGCAGACGACGTCATGAAATATTATCTCATTGTTCATAGAAAACAGCTGATCATCCGAGTAAAACAACTCCGGTAAAATGAGACGGTGTGTAGTTGAAAATTTTGACGAGAAAACACACGCGCGCGCGCACGCGCGTGTTTTCCCGTCAAAATTTATACAACGTCAAAGTTTATACAACTTCGCATCAACGTCGATGCAATGACGTTGATGCGACATTGTCTCAACGTTGCGTGCCGCTGGGTCGCTTCACTAACCTTAGCAGTTTTTCTCCTGAGCGCCCAAGGCGGTTTCTTTTTTCACCTTTGTTTGTACGTCGGTTATTGTAAACGTGCAATTTTGTTTTACCATTGTTTGTTCCTACTGTTTCTTCTTTCGGTGCTACGCCCTGTGCATTTGTGATTGTGACCTTTCCTAGGTCACTCAAGTTATACTCTGCCATGCCTCATTAATTACCCTTTCATCCCTGCGTTGAAGTGGACCCTTCCATCCTGGAATCTGGACATCTTCAATAATGCAAATACGGCTTTTAGCCTAAAATCAAAGACAGGATGGCAAACAGTGTAGATCCTGATGAGACGACTCGTCTCATCTGGATCTACGCTGTTGCACTGGTATATGTTTTGGTCTGCCGGGCTGAAAAGGTTGAGGATGTTAGCGTAG